>JAHQIW010005104.1:0-146488 GCA_019055375.1 Parelaphostrongylus tenuis | reverse complement strand
ATCCCCTTCTCCTTCCCCTACCCCCTAATCACTGCTAAATTCCCTTTTTTCCGCCACCTCCGCAATTTTGAACTATTCCTTTCAATCAATTGGCCGATCGAAACCTTATAAACAAAAATCCAAAATGCGCAAAGATCGGAGAGTCAAGCGCTTGAGAGAAGAGCAGGAGTCGAATGATGAAGAAACAATTCTTAGAATCCTTAACGGTTGATGGATGAGATGAAATTGGATAGTTGGAAGCCGGGAGGGGGGAGAGGGCATTCTTTCTCTGCTTGCTGGCCTTACAAAAAGACCAAAAAAAGAAAGAGATTAACGAATTTTGCAAGAATAGACACTTTCCTTCTCACTACGTATAAGTTCGTGGTCGTAGGTATAGGAATGAATGTGAGCAATCAACAACACATACACAAGCACGGTTGTCTGCTCATGTTCACTGTAAAAGGTTACCTTATTCCTCTACTTTGGGGATCGTTCTGGTCTGTCGTTCTCTCTTCTGGCTGCATTTCTAGTCAAAAAGGAGTGTCAACTCTCCTACACTAAGATATGTTAACTTTTTCCTGATGCAATAGATAAAGCATTCAAACAGAATGAATATAAAATAACGGATCCAATTCTTCATTCATTAAGGACCTGATAACAAAACCTGAAGTGCTCCTTTCAAGCTCCTCCGAATTAAAACTAAACAAAAACACTGTCACGACTAAACTGCCTCTGTATATGAGATTTTTTTTTTTTTTACTATTTTTTTTGTTTTATTATGACAAATTGCGCCCACGCATACTATACACCACAACTATACAGAGAAAACTCTGTAATTTATTTATGGTCCCGTCAATCTGGTTTTCTTTTTTTTTTTTTGGGGGTTTTTTTTTTTTTTTTTTAACTTTTTTTTTTTTTTTTTTTTCTTTTTCTTTTCTGTTTGGTATATTATTTTTTTTTCGTACGTTTTTTTTTTTTTCGTTTTTTTTGTTTTTTTTTGTTAGTTTTTTTGTTGGTTTTATGTTTGTTTTTTTTTTTTTTTGTTGTTTGTTTTTTATTTTTTTTTTATTATTAGTATTTCGTTTTTTTGGTTTTTCGGAAAGGAATTAGGACAAAATAAAGACGAAACGAAACGAGTGCGGCACAGCACGAAGAGTTCGTCCAGAGAAAGAATATGTTTCGTAAAAGGAATTTTTCCCATTCAGTTGTATTTTCAAAACAAAAACAAGGGCCAGCACAAGTACACAAAACAGAGAAATGGGGAGCCCGACGGTGACAAAAAAATAATAAGGGTTCAATTCCAATGAGAATTAAAGAATTCTGGGCACATTTTGGGGAAGTGAAGGCGGCCGGGGACAAAGCGCCTGAAAAAAGCAGAATAGACAGCGCACAAAAACAAAAAAAAGATCCAACTCTTTTGTGTGTTCTATTAGTGGGGTGGGTCATAAAAGAACTTCATTCCACGTGAAATCAGAACCACCATCTACCATGTTAGTCGGGGGAACCTAGACTTCTAAATGCACCCACCACCACCGCTCAGAGAAGCCAAAAAGCCCATAGAAAAATCACCCAACTTTAACAGTTAATCCATGTGTATGTGCATATATCAAAACAAAAACCCTGTAAAACTATACTTGCCTGAAAAAAAAAACGAAAAAAAGTAAGAAAAAAAAAAAAAAAAACGTTAAAAACACAAAAAAAAAAAGCTCCCAATAACAAAGACAAACAAGAATCAACACCAAAAAACTAAATGCATAAAAAATCAAATCAACTAAGTCTATGATAAATATCTCGGCAAATAATATCATGATTTGTGGCTCCGTTTCGCTAACATCATGAACAAAAACTTGGATGACATGATATATATATAAACAACATGAAATTACAGCAATTTTTCAAAAAAAATTATCTCTATCATCAAAACAATCAATACATAAAAAAAAAAAAAAATACCACGAAACACTCTTACGCAAAAAAATATAGAGCCACAGGCTGCCCCCAAAGCTCTTTGGTATGCGTACGGGAGGAGCGATAGACGCGGGCAGCGTGGCTGCATAAAGATAAATGAATTCCTTGCTCTGTGCTCTCTCAGCGTCGTTGCGGGGCGCTAGGGATGATTGCGGGGGTGGAGAGAGGGGGGGGGGGCCTTTGTGGCTATGAGAAAATCCACATCTCCTAAAAAAAGGTTCTATTCTTCTCTAAGGTTCTATCTATACTCCTAAAAGTCTAACCCATCAGACAATCTCTCTCTGTCGAGAGCTTTTTTTTTCTTCCTTTCAAAAAAAATTTTTGCAGTGTGGTGAAGGGAGAGGGTTGGAGTGCCAAACACACAAACTCCATTTTGGGTAAAAAGAAACCAGCACAGAAGCTTTTTTTTTTTTTTTTTTTAATAATTAACTTTTTTTTTATTCACTTTTTAAAAAAAATTTAAATATTTTTTACAAAAAAAATTTAAAAATGTATATTTTTTAAATAAATTAGTTTTAAAATATTTTTTAAAAACCATTAATTTAAAATATTATTAATTTAAATTTATTTAACGGGCCCGGTCAGTATTTCTAAATAGCCTATTAACCTAAAAATCACAACTAAGCCCACAACAAAACAACGGTCCATAAAAAAGAAATAGGAGGAGCGCGGATTTTAATATGTTTTATTGTTTTAATTATAGGTAATAACGATATGTAGATAGTTTTGTTCATTGTATTTACCTCCCCCACCTCAAAATAACAATATAAATTCTTCTAATTCTTCTTAAATTTCTTCTATCTATTAATTCTAATTCTAAATTCCTACGCTGTACGCGTAGAAAGAGTGGTGTCAGAACACACACAGAGAGAGGCGTCTTGTCGATACTTACTGCATAAACAAGAAATACTGCAAAAACGGTTCGAAACACGCACCTTCGGAGAGGATGAAACATGGATTCCGATTTCCCACCTAACAACACAAGGTTTTGCACAAATCACTGTACATCAAAGAGATTTGCCACACCGCTTGAAGCGGTTGAATAAAAATGAATTCTGTTTTGATTCGATCATCAATACCCAATAAATCTGTCAGCGTGAGTGAGTCAAATCTCAATAGCGACTACCTGTGTCATAAACCGCTTAACGGCTGGTTGCTGACAGATAGATGAGTTATACCTTCGAGATAGTAGTGTAAAAACAAACGTGCGGTCATTTCAAAGCGTTCGGAGCCCGCCAACGAGCCCCGCTTCCCCGGATAAGGTAAAGCGTGGGTTTGTTCCCACCCTGACACAAAAGTTTTGGCACATTACTCTGCATTAGTAGGTATGTACTAATTCTAATGTAACTGAGTTCGAGCTCAAGACTGTCAGAGTGAATAGGCAACAAACTAGAAGATGTTTTAGGGTCATCGTTTGCAACCATGCGACGTCGGCTCTCAAGAATTGGCTCACCTTTATATCGTCAAGGGAGCAGTACAAAGTTTTCATATGTGGTCTCGAGCAGCTGTGGCAAGTGGATGAACGACATCAATCTCACCCAACTCATTAACACATTCAACAGTGGAGTGGGTTTGCTCATTAACCAGCGTGTTGAGGGTTGCATAAAAGTTTATTGTCCTAAAAAAATTATCTATTTGGAAATTTAAATGTTTGGTGATCACTTTCCGATTGCTCATTGTCTACAACTACTCACTACAAAGTGTTGATCTAGATGTGAATATATTTACTATGAAGAGGTCGAAAATTTTATAAACACGAGTTACCAACATATCTCCTTAGAAAATCGTGGGATCAGGACACAAAAACTGGCAATCATTTCATGAACTACTGAGCTATCTGTGTGACATTTCACACAGTATTTAAGTTAACTTTAATTGTTCTATTTATTGGTGAGTATAAAAGATACAGAATACCAGTTTTGCTCCCATAGGATTACGGAACACTTTTGCTGCTTTTTAATGTTAAACTGAAGCCCAATGTTGCCGAATGGTTTGTGTGAAAACGTATAAAACATCGCCATAAGTTAGCGCTAAACTTCTAAGCACTTCACAACTCAAAGGTTTCGAAAAGAAATTAGGGTCCGAAAAAAGTATCACTGTGAGGCTTTTATTTCAGAATTATTGTACTGTGTGATCTGCAAGAGCTCCTTATCTGATAACATATCTGGTAGGGTAATGAGTCATAACTACAATTCTGAGAGAACTGAGTGATTTGCAAAACTGTTGAAACTCCAGGAGGGGGCTGAAATTAGGTTTCAACCTTTAGTGGAGCAGTCCGTGTTAATCAGTATAATCACCGAAGCAACGCTCTTTCTGCCATTCAGCCTGTTATTTTTGCTATGTAGATTTTCACCGTGTTTATTTTGAAGTCAATCTACGAACAATTCCATCAATTTTTTAAGAGGACGTCTGTAGACGAAATGCTGATGAGCACTCTGCAAATTGCCGACACACTTGGAAAATTGCCAGGTGGATTCACCGATCGCTGCATAAAAAACGGTTTCCATTACGACGGGATAACTAGGTACATTTTTGTTTGCTCATATTTCGTCGGTAATATCGTCATTTAATTCAGTGAATCTCTCCAAAGGTAATGTCTGCCAATTTTTTCAGATATTTTAGCAGTAAAAAATACTGAATAAAGAAATGAATTTATTCAACTAAAGGAATAAATTACGTTTATTAGATCAACGATTGAAATAATAGGAAAAGCCATTCTACAGACACCATTTCCCCAGCCGTTCTACAGACAACAAGACCCCAACGAGGAAGTTGATAGGGAATTTGATAGAATTCGCGGACGAAACTTTTGGGACTCTTATTCATTATGGTGCTAGAAGGTTTCCAATCAAATCTCACCGAGGTGCGAAAAAAGTGGGATGAAAGAAGTTCGGGATTTGATAAGGCAAGAAAAAATCAGACTATCAGTTAGCGTAAGGGTGGAGAGTTCTTAGTCATTTTCCGGCAGCTAGATATCGACATAACTAAAGGCATCACGAAGATGCTTTGCTTTGGCGATCATCATCTGCAAAGGAAATTAGGAGGCAGTACCGCAAATTAAACAATGAGTGAGTCCAAACGGCAAAAGCGGCAGGTTTAAGACTATTTATCATCACTCAATTAAAAATCCAATCACCAACATGTCCCGTCTTATACTTGCTTATAAAAACACGTAAGTATTCCACTGATGATCTTCTGTTGAACAATCCATCCACATTCAAAGTTAGACCCATCATCAGCTGTGTAGACGGACCGACGGATAGGATAGCATGGTTCTTGAATTCAATAACATCCCAGTTAGTAAGACACAATCCAGCCCACCTGACTAACACTCAGATGTTCCTAGACCGTCTGCGCAACGCGAATCCAAATAACGCGTTTGTAATGAGTCATTTGACTTCACTTCTCTCTACACCAACGTGTCAAATGACTCTGCATTACAGAGCCACGCACGAGCTTCTTCAAAAGCATCAAGGAGCTGTCAACATGTTTGGCTTATCGATTCAGCAATTCATGATACTCTTGAAAGAGTGTTTGAATTGCTCAATCTTCAGATGGTCCGGGAAAGTACTTTGCACAGACTAGAGGGTTGGCAATGGGGCATCGACTGGCGCCTAACCTAGCTATTGCCTTCATGTCCAAAGTAGAAGCTCCAGTGATTGATCTCCGGCCATTACTCTACTGTAGGTACTATAGATGATTGCTTGGTCATCTGTTCAACTCAAGGAGAGCTAGACAGATGTTTTATGTTGCTAGGTGAGCAGTCAGAGTATATAAAATTACACCAGTGAGACACCAAAATATAATTGGCTTCCTTTACTGAACGTGCAAATAACTTAAGCGATAAAGGCTATATTACAAAGTGGTACCGAAAGCCAAGTAATAAAAAATATCTGGTTCACTATTTCCCTCTCATCCCTCTCACATGAGAAAGGCGTCAGTCAAAAATATGTTTCGAACAGCCGCCGGTGTGTGCATCGAAGAGGAGCAGAGAAGAGAATCCGAAAAGCTAGCTCGGGAAATAGCCATTTTCAATGGCTGCAACTATGTAAGTCCCCAGCGTAGGTGTAGAGGAAACAACACGTCCTTGTACGAAAATTCTAAAGAAAGTAATGATCTCGTTTACCCTCCCATTCTTTTCAAACGAGATAGGTACGGCTATAAGAAGCGTGATTGAAAAGAGAAGGCTCAGAGCATATGGTGTCAGTAACAGAAATACCATCCAAATACTCTTAGCGTGGCGTCAGTTAGTTCGCAATCGTTTATATGACCGCCTCTGCACAACAAAAAAGCTGCCGAATGTGCCCTTACGGCAGAGACGGTGATTTCATGAGCGTAGGCACGTGTACCTAATCTCGTGCAAAACGTGCGACGATAAATTTATTGGCGAAATGTGTAGGCCGCTCTAAGCTCGCATAGAAGAACCTAGCTGACAAGCGTCTTAATAGACGGAACACCCCGCTAGGTATACACAAGCCCAAAGCATGCCGGAGGATTCGATATAGAGATCATCATCCTTGAGCAGGAGCAAAAAACATCAGCGCGAAAGATACTTGAGGCGTTCTTGGTAAACACGACCAATCCAGCTATGAACGCAAGGAAGAAATGCCTCGTAATCACCCCTGATATGAGTCAGTTTATAAGACTGTTGTTTTGATGGGTATAGTGCATTACTGGCCTATCTGATTACCTTTCCGTTGTTGTTCACCTGTTCATTCAGTGGAAGACATATAATAAAGCGGTGAGTATGTTTAAGGTTGACTTTGTGCTTTGCGATCGCAATCTAAGTCTGACAATTTTCTCTAAAGAAGTGGTGGAAGTGTTTCGCTGATTGGTTGTGAACAACTTCGACATTTCCAGGCTCTGACGAAGGCGACTGCCAAAACGTTAACTGTTGATTGTGGTAAATAAAGTTTGGATTTGACGATTTGACACCTCGTGCCTTGCTCAAGAAGAAAGAAAAAATAAGAATTACTGAAGCATGCCGAGGTTGATAGACAGTCGGTGTTGGGAGTAGGAAAAGGCTTATAACAAGTTTTCAGAATTGCTTCCTTTGACCTCCATGCATTTACAAAATCGCTTGCGAAAATTTCCAACGATGCTCGCTTACATTTTCACTGTGATTTCGTCCCAGGCGCGCGTCGAAGCCATTTCAAAGTGCGTCTACGCCAGTGTATCAAGAGCAGAGACTTTTCCATTTAATAAGGACTACACGGAGTAATCCATTCGGTTGAGATCCGACGAGTTTGACGGCCAAATGTTCTTGCCCCAAAAGATTCGAAACAGCCCTTGATAGATTGCATCGCTGAGCGGGCCGAATGTTGAGTTGCGCAGTTCTGCTGAAGCTTAAATTCGCCGACCTCAAAAAGTTGAGTGCTCCAAAGTGCCAGTACGCTCAGTGAAACTTGCTCTGATAGCTGAAAGCACTGATTTAGATGTTTTCGTTAATCGTCAGCGTCTTTCCGGCAGAGCAAATGCCGGGCGTCAGACCATCACAGAAACCACAAGTGACTTCGGCCCATAGTCTGTGCTACTGCAGGCTTTTTTTTAGCCCTTCTTGAGAAGACTATGTTACCCTTGACGACTGTGGAGTGGGTCGATCCATGAATATCTTCTCATCCACAAACGACACCTTTGACAAACGAGTAACAGCTATTCGACGACTTGTTCTGCGAGCCCCTAAACACCGTTCTTCTTTCACCTTTTTGTCCAGAAAGTGAACACGATAGACCTTGTAGTGTCGCAGCGTCAGCTTATTTTTGGCAATCTATCGGATGCTCCGCTCGATAATACCGAGATTCTTTGCCATTTTTTGCAGCAAACGTTCCGGATTTTGCTTAATCTGACGGCGAATCTTCTAAATGTTTTCCGAAGTAGACGATGTGGTGGACAACATTTTCAAGGTTGGTCCTAAATCCCTCCAGTCTTTATGAAACGTTTCATGGCTCTGTAGACACCGAATTGAAACCACCCGATTTAAACAATGCCGGCTGTTGCCATTCCCCTCTAGTGCAACTCAACCACTGCGATAGGCTGATTTTTACTATCCACAACTCAAGTACACCTGGAAATAGACAATTGAATAAAACAGATTCTAAGCCAAAATTAAACAGAGAGTTCAAAAATTGATGAGAAGAGTTATTATATTGATGCTAAAATTGACATAATACACTAATGGTAGGACTTCTTGTGCTCCCTGCATCAGTGTACCTCTAATTACTTTTTTACGATGAATGCGATATATAATAAAGATAAAGGTAGAGCTAAAACTTTCGGCGTCGATGAATACCTGAGGAACTCGCCATGCAATCGTCTTCAATTTTAGCTTCGTGTGAGGTGATATCTGACTTTCACAATAATTAAAGGAGGCCAATGTGTCAGCTCACTATCCTCTCAGGCAAGTCTGGCACCAATTCACCAACTCCGAAGGGAGGAAAAAAGTGGTGAGCCTTGATCGCAAGGTCAAACCATCAGCCATCGATTGACAGATCTTACGTGTCACAGAGAATCTTTAGCCACTGCGCCATACAAGCTTGGCACTTTATGAAGTTCGGTTATTGAAATGCTTAGTCGAGCAAGACTGGGAGCTTCAAGTTCAATTGGAACTATGACTGCTCTTTCTGGAGGCTAACATGTGATTCTTTGCACCACTAAGACCTTTGTTTGGCCGGCTACTCAATGTGCCGTTTTCCCATTGTGTTGAAATTTTTGAACATATTCTTCGATGCACTTCTAATTCTTGAAAAAATGGCAGTAGTGCATGTAATTCGGAAGCTGACAAGCTAATGAAGATTGATCGTTGTATATCATTGTGCTGTTTTTGCGAAACTTCTTAGTTAGAGCTTTTATGCTCCATGTATTTATCGCGCGTTACACGACCATCGATAGAATGCTGTCACCTATAATTCATCACTTTAGCTGCTCTCTAGCGTGGTATGATGTTGAGATGTTCATGGAAAATTGAGTAGTGCATAAAAAATCGACCTCATGAGGAGTTTAATCCGCTTCCCACCTTTACCGGAACGCGTGATACCTTTACACCGCCAAGGCCACCCACTTTGCCATCACTCTTTCTTTGAGACAAACGACCGAAGCTGTCAGCAACCAACCCTTAGCAGATATAGTCTTGTAAGCATATCTAAACTCAGCTAAGCTGGCAGCTTTTCTGTATTTATAATCTATACTTGTTTGGTTCAAGTAGTTTCTAGCAGAAGAATGCTTGAGATATTCATCCAAGAAGACTGAGTAGATTAGTTGCTAAATGCTTTGATAATTTATATCGAAGGAAGAATGGTCACCATGCCGTGGCCTTGATGGTGTAGTGGTAACACACGTCTCCGGTAAGGTTTGAACGAGTTTCAACTCCCGCCTGAGGTGGAATTTTCGCTAACCACTCAAACTAGGAAAATGGTGTCAGTTGCTACTCTGCTAAGCACAGTAAAGTAACGTGATAAGGCAAAGCCAGATTACTTCACGATCTTAGCTATACTAGGGTATAGCAGATGCGCTGAAACATTTAAGATTTTGACTAAGGTTCTCTCAGCGCATTCGGTATTTTGCAAAATGATTGTTCATCTTGTAGAAATTGTAGAACACTCTGGATAAGCTTATAAAACAGATTCTCCGCCAGGAATTTCTGGTGACTCTTCGTTGGAAAGGTGGATATCTCAAAATGCCAACAATTCATTAACCAACAAACTAATCAACAGTCCATAGTTAATAATCTATTAACATATCTAACATTTTTTCACGGGTCGCTATGATTCTTCAGTTTAACAAGAAATGAGGATAAGCAGCGGACTTTCACACTTTTAAATGTATCTGCCTAGAGCATTCAGCAAAGGGCTGGTGTTTGAAAATTTTCCTACTAAAATCCTTGCGAAGACAGAATTTCAGGATGGTTCATTGGAGGGGCTCGCCAAAAGAGTGCAAGGCTGATTTCCTCCGTCACGCAGTGTGTGTGCTGGGCATTGAGGATCTGCCATCCATCTAGATATCATCACATGCTTGTAAACAAGGTTCATAATTCAACTAAAATATGTTAATTTATGTTCATCCATATGATGCTTTTGATTAATATGTGCCGTCATTTGTTTATTCTACATAACTTGTCATCACATTTATTGTGCGGACCTCAGTATTCTTGCATACAACTCGGTTTTTTCAGTTAGACAGCACGAGAAGAAGAAACTATTCTTTTTCTCTCGACAAGAATTTTTCTTGAAGTGTTCGTAATCAATCAAAAGCTCAACACTCGGGCTGTTGTGATGTATGCGAGTTGTTAGAAAAAGTTTCTTTTATAACGCTGCAGCATTCAAAATAGAATTATGTTTCACGCACGCAGCGCGCTTTCGTCGATATCACCTATATTTCTTTAAGTAAAATTCTTTTCTTGAACTGTTAGTAATTGTTTGGTAGCCTAAATGACGAAAAATTTGGAAATGTATTTGCTTTTCGTAAAAATTTTTTAAGCGGTGTGGCAAAAAGAGAATATTTGTGTTCACACACGCGTACTTCTCGCAGGACAGATGCTTTCCCTTGAAGTACAAGGAATCATTCGATAGCGTAAGATTCGATGACTCCATAGCTCTGCTCATTTTCTGAATAGACCGTTTCACCCTAGTGTAGTATCAAAAATGAGATTGAGTTTCATTTGCGTTGCGCATTAGTTTATTGGCTAGTGTGTATCGTGGCCGTGGATTTGTAAGCGACCATCCGATCGCGCTAGCGCGACTCACATGTGTGATGGATTTTTGTTAAAGAAGTTAGGATTTTTCTCCGTTCTGAATAACTCCAAACAGAACGTATGACTGCGATACTCGAGCGTTTGCTCACACGCTCATATGCTTTTCGTAGTTTAGGCGAGTTATACGCGTGATAAAAATGGAGTCGCGCAGCGGATGTGAAATATAATGTTGTTTTGGATGCTATAGCACTACAAAAAGGTTTTATTTGAAAACAAGCAAGTAGCGCGTAGCACAAAATTTAAGCTTTCGATTAATTACTGACATTCTTATGAAAAATGCCTGCCCAGCAAAAGAAGCGCTTCTTCATTCCGTGCCGCTTAACGGGAAAGAACCACAATTCGTTTTCTTGCATTCATACTTAACAAAAGTTCCCCATCTTTTCGCGCATTGCGTCACACGCTGTTTGAGTTATAAGTCTACCTTATAAATGTTGTTGGATGCTGGTCAAGACGATTTTCTCGACGGTCTTCACGATAACCGAGTGAAGTGGTCCCCATGTCCACCTACGACACCAATTGTGTCTCTGGAGAGGTATTACAGGACTAGGCAAGGAAGTCTAAGCTTACTCAATAGTAACTTGTATTGCTATTTACTGCTCTATATCAAACCTTGTTCCGAGTGTTGAAATTCACTTCTGAGTAGCAATTGCCGATGATCTGATTAGTGGTTGGATGAAAACGCGTCGAAACATGTTTCCGTTACCGAATTCGCATTAAGGAAAAGTTATAATGACATATTAATCCTAAAGATGGAAGCATATATATCCGCTATATAGTATTCCGCTAGCAAACTTACTACTGAACGAAATTTTATCAGAAATATCAGATTTTTGCCGTCAACTGCAATATCTGGAAGCAATAATGCTCAGACGTATGAAAGTCAATTCTGTTCCATTACAGCGGCAGCACTTGTGTCTTTGGAGTGGTATTAAAGGAACTGAACGATTTGGTGCAGGGAGCATTGCCTCGTAGACCTTACTCATTGGGCCTGTCATCAATTGGTTATCAGTTTCATAGAACCTGTACAACTTTTCTAGGAAGAGACTTTCTCCAATCGAAAACGCAGTCAAGAAAGTCTGCGACGAGTTCATCGTCACAGATATCCCCGTTTTAAGTGGATGAGATGACTAAACTTGCAAGACGTCCGGAAAAATGTGGAAAATGATTGATAAATTGACTTCATTTAAGCTTTCAGTCTGCAATCGACATTTTGTTGAATGATCTTCTAACTTATCCTTCCAGGTCGAACTTTCAACAAATTGGATCCATACGAGAGGTAATCCGTGTGTTTGCGAACCTTATTATATCTGACCCGTATACTCACGCTCATGACTCACCAAGCCATCCATCCTTCCGGGATCGGTAAATTGGTACCAGGCAGGTCTCGGACTTGTCTGGGAGGATAGTAGCACTGACTCGATTCAACGGAAGGCCACCGCGAGCCATTGCAAAGGCCAGTATGCATTCAATCAGCTCAAGCGATATTCGGAATTGAAGACGAATGTATGGCGCATCACTCAGGAACTGATCAATGCCGAGAGCTTTATCCTTTTATTATACCTGACGTACCAATGACTGCAAAACTTTGAAAATACAATAAAGCGATGGTGGGATACGAGAGGGTCAAGCCGCTGATAATTTTTTGAGCAAGGCACCGTCCATTCGACTCCATTCGCAGCATCGCTAAAGGTGAGAAAATTCTATCTGGTTTTGGGCGATGACTTTTCTTGGCCCACATCTACCTACTGTTTTCATTCCTCACAAATCCCAAGTGTGGTAACAAATTTCTGACCCTGATTGAGCGAACGTTGATGACTCCGACACCCGGGTCGGTGGTAAAGTCGTTTTGCGAGATGCTTTCAAGCACTGATCGAAACGCTCCTCTGTATGAATATAGTTCATCATAGCGATTAAAGGATTTTTCATTTATAGCACATTGTACTCTTTTGATCAACGAGTTGTTGTAGCACACATTTACAGATGATGCCATCGTTTGATTACGGGGCAATAGCATGTGTTTCTGAGCTGCTATTCAATCGAACTCATTTTGTTAATGGCAACGACACACTCGATATGCGCTATTACGAAAGCCTAGCTAACGTACGTTTTATTTTACTAATCCTTACAATTATGTATTCATTTTCTATGACCACAATCACTACGTTACGCATTCTCCGTCAATCCTATCAAGATATAGGAAGACCCCAGTTTGACTTTTTCATCCTCACTCCTCATCCTCAGAATTTCATCCTTAATTTTTTTCCAAGAAACCAATAGACGACAATTGCTTGCGCAATCACCAAATGCCATGACTGGCTCGAAGACTGATAACTTTCGAAATTAAGTGATGGGTTCTAAACATGACGCACTGAAAATATCCGACTACCGTTGCCTATGCAATGACGGTTAAAGGGAAAACTCTTGACTCCGACTTAATCACAACGGAAGTACCAAGCATTCGACTTCATAAAGCATTATTATAAGCAACTAAATACATATGTGGCCTTTAGAATACTCGTGGTGAGCTAATGATTTATCAAATCAATGCTACTATCCTCAGAGACAAGACTGGTACCGTTTTGTCAAAACAAGAGGGAGGAAAAGTTTGCTGAGATAGTCAGCAGTGTGGGATCGAACCGATGACCACGTGGGACGACATGACATCCCTAATCAAGCCCTCTTTTCACGCTACTTCTATACCTTTGATTATCATCCAAAATCCGTAACAAATTCTAACAAAAGCGAGGCTCAAGGAAATGAAATGAGAAGCATTTACGATGGCTGGATAAGAAACACAATTTTTAGTCCTAAGGGGACACTTTAATTCTAGAACAACTACCGACTAGACGTGTTTGTAGCTAATATTAACCACGTGTATTTGAATTTGAAGGGGATTTATGTAACACTGAATTATCGACGTCACCATCCTCCAAGCGTGTCACACTACGGGGTTGTGGCATCGGAAAAAATATGAATATAAATGTAATAGAAAATTCACGTTTTGTGAAGACAAATCTTCGATGTGTATGGTTAGAACGCATGGTGGAAATACAGTGAAGTCGTGTTCCCTTCAACTCATGAAACCGAGAATTCCTCTCCGAGATCCATGAAATGTGACTGAACCACTCAACACTTACATCGCCTTCAACGATAGGTTTTCACGCTATAGTATTGTCATTGCTCTGTCAAAGAGAACAAGCATTTGGCAACGCCATACGAAGAGTGTGGTTCTTTTCGTGTTCTTCGTGTGGGTGTAGCACATTAATACACTTTGTGGTCCAGAACGGACAAATGCATGCTTTATCTGCGGTTGATCTAGTATCTCAATCGTCAAGGAGATCCTCATCTGTATCACCTTCCGTCCCGTTGATCGTCGAGTGGTTCGCGCGGGTTCCATCAACACTTCCAGTTCTTCCTATCGCGTGCAAGAGTAGCCCAGTAAGTCCTGCTCGCTCCAGGGATCCGCTGAGCATCTCTTCTATGCCTTTCCGCGAAAAAAATCGGACCATCGAGTCGGTGGTCTTTCTGAAGAGCGCTTGATATCCCGAGGAATCCAGTCGGAAACGGCTTTCGTCCATCGGTTGTCGTTGAAAGCGCATCACGTGTCCGGCCACCTTATTTTCGATATCCTGGCGTGTGGAACGGCGTCTCTGGTCTTCGATCGTTGGCAGAGGTCGGAACTTTGGATCCTTGTTCTCATTTGCAAGAAACGGGACGCTCCTAGCATCGACCTTTCAGCTGCGCGCTCAATAACGACAAGTGATCTTTCATCCTGCTTACGTAGCGACCAGGTTTCTGCTGCATACGTTAAGGCAGGGATAATTGTCGAGTCGAAAAGGTGGGCACGGAGTCGGATGTTCTTGGTCCTCTTCACTACATCTTCGATGCTCTTAACGTTCCCCAAGCCGCTCGTTTCCTCCTACTCAACTTTGGAGCCAGGTCGTTAATCATGTCGATTTCACGACCTAGATAGATGTAACTGGAGCATTCGAAGATTGCCATTTCGTTCAACGTGAATGTGGCATTCAAAGCCCATCTGTTTCTCATGAACATCGTTTTCGTTAGATTTAGTTGAAGACCAATCTTTCCACAGGCGTTGTCGAAATCGATCACAATTCGATCCGCTTGGCTGATGTTTGGTGTTATGAGGACGATATCATTAGCTAAACGAAGATGGTTCAACTGTCGATCGTCAGTTTTCACACCCATATCGTTCCATTCTAACGTTCGCATGACGTTTTGGAGGGTAGCAGTGAATAAATTTGGTAAAATTGTATCGCCTTGTCGAACCCCTCTTCTTACGTCGATGGTGATATTGTTGTAGAATGAAGATATTTCGGTCGCGAAATTTTTCTATATAGCTCACGAAGGATCATTATGTACCGAGTAGGGACGCTCTGGTTATCCAGAGTCACCATAACCGCGTACGTTTCCACTGAATCAAAGGTATTCTTCAAATCGATGAAAGTGAAACAGAGCGGTATTTTGTAATCTCGTGATACTTCAATGAGTCCGAAAGAGATTATAAGAGTGTAAAATTGACTGTAAACCAAATTTTTATTGAGCAAGCTTACTTAGGTGGATTTTCAACATGTCAAGGAAGCTGGGATAATTAAAAATTCATGGCCTTTACGACGCAGTTTATTGTTGAACTTTAGCTAGTCTTTGATGAGTATTGTTTTTACAAATCATGTCTAGATGAGGAATCTTGTAGCTGGGAAATTGTTGTTACTGTTTGGATACCAACGCTCACTGCTTCCATGCAGAATCTCTAACTAGATATTTTTAAGGTTCGATTCAACAAAGCTACCAACCAACAGAGCATGCAAGAACTGTGTCAGAATCCTTACGAGTATAACTGGGACGAAATCTGAGTATAGAATTTATTTCACTTTGTATCATTACCTTAGTTCCTTTTATGCTCTAATTCGGTAACTTTCCATCTACATTTGTGTGCGGTACAGTGCTAAATCTTACATGTTTGAACTTAGTCAATTTCTCGCTGAACAGACCGTCAAATTCGCCCACCATATTACGCATACAATGCTAAGCTAATAGAGTTTTTTACTTTTATGTTGTTTTTTGGTACACAAATGGACATAAATTATCGAAGTTATTGTGGCATCAACTATTTGCTCCTCTATACTAAAAGATTGAGTTCAGACACACTTCTCACCTGTATCACCTGTCGTCCCGTTCGTTGACCGTCGAGTGACTCGAGCGGGTACCAGAGACACTTCCATTTTTCCCTATCGCGTGCAAGAGTAGCCCAGTGGGTCCTCCTCGCTCTAGGGATTCGCTGAGCATCATATCCTTCGTCTATGCCTTTCGTGAAAAAATCGGACCATCGGGTCGGTGATCTTCCTGAACAGCTCTTGCAATCCCGCGGAATCCTGTTGGTAACGGTTCTCGTCCATCGGTTGTCGTTGAAGCGCATCTCGTGTCCAGCCCACCTTATTTTCGATATCCTGGCAAGTAGAGCGGCGTCTACGATACTTTCGACTGCACGATCTATAACGCCAAGTGATCTTTCATCCTGCTTACGTAGCGGCCAGGTTTCTGATGCATATGTCAGGGCAGGGATAATCATCGAGTCAAAAAGGTGGGCACGGAATCGGATGTTCTTTGTCCTCTTCACTACATCTTCGGTGCTCTTAAACTTTCCCCAAGCCGCTCGTTTCCTCCTGCTCAACTCTGGAGCTAGGTCGTTCATCATGTTGATTTCACTACCTAGATTGAAGTAACTGGAGCATTCGAAAATGTTTGCTTCGTTAAGCGTAAATGGGGCATTTGAAACCCATCCGTTCGACATGAAACATTATTTATGTCAGATTTAGTTGAAGGCCAATCTTTCTATTTTTTGGAAAGACTGGCCTTCAAAACATTTTATTCATAGCAACTCAACTCGAGACACGGTCTTTTTTCAGAAATAAGTATTTCTGGGAATCGCAGCCGATTTTTCTATATCTCCAGTCCTTCATACCGCTTAGATTTGGAATTTGCTCTATCATAGTGATTTTTTTAACGGACTACACAGTATTCTTTCAGATTCAAATGTCTGTGTAATTAAGAATTTTCAAAAAATATCGTAAGAATCTTACTTCTCAAATTTTCAACGAAGGTGAGGCAGCCATAAATATCAGGCATGCATTGTCAACCGCAATGGTGTTTTGATGAGCGAAATCCTGCTTGAAGAAAACATAGTTGGTATAGAAATCCACAGGCTTCAGAAAATTTTGAAATCATCGTAGTAGAACTTGAGGAGTTTTTCTAGTAGGTAGACATCTGTAAATTCCAACAGTCTTCATTGGTTTAAAATAACTAAGTTTTAATGTCACGAAGAGACGCTTGTCTCCGCAGACACTCGAGCTGATACGTCAACGTGGAATCGCACGAGCTGCAGGCAACCGAAACCTTACGTCCGAACTTGCGAAACGCTGCGGAGAAGCGATCAAGATGATTGCACTTCGATACCCTGACGGGACACTTACAGCTTCGAGAAGGGATTTAGAGAAAATCATTCACCAATAATACTTGGATCTCTTCGCAAGCCATGTCCTCTTGCCGTCACATGAATTGCGAGTGGACAAATATGTCGCTCCACCGGTCCTCCCTTCCGAAATCCGACATGCTATATCGTCGGTGAAGAACAGAGCAACACTGGGTCCAGACAGGATTAGACCAGAACACCTGAAGAACCTGTCGCCAGTTCTCATCAGCACCGTGGCTCGAGAGTACAAGCAACCACTCTGTCTCACTTTCATCGATCTGAAGAAAGCCTTTGATTCAACGGAAACAGAAGCGGTTATAGAGGCTCTGGATAACCAGGGCGTCCCTACTCAGTATAATGCTCATTCGTGAGCTTTACAAAGATTTCACGATCAAAATGTCTCCATTCTACAACAATATCATCATTGACATAAGAAGAGGGGTTCGACAAGGCGATACAATTTCGCCAAAACTATTCACTGCCACCCTACAAAACGTCATGCGAACATTAGAATGGGACGACATGGGAGTGAAAATTGACGGTCGACAATTAAACCATTCACCAAACATCAGCCAAGCGGAACGAATGTTGACCGATTACGATAACGCCTGTGGAAAGATTGGTGTTCAACTAAATCTAACGAAAACAATGTTCATGAGGAACGGATGGGTTTCAAATGCCCCACTCACGCTCAACGGATCGACAATCTCCGAATGCTCCAATCACGTCTATCTATGTCGTGAAATCAAAAAAATGAACAACCTAGCTCCAGAGTTGAGCAGGATGAAACGAGCGGCTTGGGGAACGTTCAAGAGCATCGAAGATGTAGTGAGGAGGACAAAGAACATCCGATTTCGTGCCCACCTTTTCGACTCGCAATTATCCCTGCCTCAACGTATGCAGCAAAAACTTGGTCGCTACGTAAGCAGGATGAAAGATCACTTGGCGTATTGAGCGCGCAGCTGAAAGGTCGATGCTAGGAGCGTCCCGTATCTCGCAAATGGGAGAAAGGATCCGAAGTTCCGACTTACGTCAACGATCGAAAATCAGAGACGCCGTTCTGCACGCCAGGATATCGAAAATAGGCTGGGGCGGACACGTGATGCGCTTCAACGACAACCGATGGACGAGAGCCGCTACCGACTGGATTCCTCGGGACATCAAACGCTCTACAGGAAGACCACCGGCCCTTTGGTCCGATTTCTTCACGACAGCGATAGAAGAAAGGTATGATGCTCATCGAATCCCTAGAGCGAGGAGGACCCACAGAGCTACTCTTGCACGCGATAGGGAAAAATGAAAAAGTTGCTGGTACCCGCTCGAGTCACTCGACGAATAACGGAACAACAAGTCATGGCTTTTATAAAGTAATGTTGTCGCGTAAGTGTACATAATTCATTAGGGAACTATCGTCCTCAGTTCTCCCTGTTAGCGCTACCATCGATCACATGTCTCGAATCGACTTCACGTAGGACATGTTCCATTGCGCAGAAAATAGGTCATAATCGAACGGCGCAGCATTTGGACTGTAGGCTGAGTGCGACAAAACCTCGACTTTCTACAATTTATCAAACTTTTCCAGAATCTTCTTTGCGGTGTAACATTATCTTGTGGACACAGCACGCGCTTTCGATGCACCAGTGTCGGGTAATTTTCCTTCTACGCGTCATAGACTCTTTTTTCTTTTTCCCATGAGTTCCTTTCAAAAATATTCCTGAGATATTCCCATGAATTTGTAGTAACTGATACTATGTGGAAGAAACATGAAGTATGATTTTTTCGGCGTCAAGGAAGTTTTTCCTCAACCTAGTATTTTTGCTATCTCTGCGTTTTGTATGGTTGCTACCCTATGGCTTATACGTATACATTTTGTACAAAGATTTATTTACTAGTGTTTGAGATACGGAGCGCCTGCAATACATCTACAAACTCTGTGATAAAGGTGTAAAATGAGTAACACTTCATCCATTATCATCATTGTATTCTATGTCGTCGGAGGGAGTTGCTACATGTAAAACGTCAAAAACTTCATTCATGTCGAAGTTCAAATTTTTCCTCTACTTTTTGCTATTGTTTCTTTTCTACAAGAGCTGCGGTCTCTTAAACCGGCATAAAAACCAATAAACTTCGTTGTCTTGGGAAATCTCTTCACTGGAGTGACGCTGTGATATGTGTATATACCCTAGAAATTTAATGTGGCAGTGAATGTAAACATATTTTGTTTGCGCAATGACTTAGCCCATCCAGCTAATAAGCAATCTAACCGCTCATCGTTTGCTTTCGAGAGTGCTATTTATCGCCACAATTTCCTGAGTAATCTTATCAAAATAGCCACCATATGCAAATCGCTTCACAGAGGTGTTCGTGCATTGAAAAAGTGTTTAAGGGTTGTACAAGTTACATCTCTTCCAAATTGACTTAGAAAACTTTCAGAAAATGATCATCAGGCATATTAAAATTTGAGCTGTGGTCCTAAGATTATACTCGAAACGAAGGTTTTGATATATTGAATATACTAGCCAAATGCAATCGAGTGTACAACACTCTGTGTTCGGTGATAATTTCACTGGACATAGAGTGTAAAACGTTCGTCGTCGCTAACTCTTAGTGTAGGGACTGGAGCACCCACACGGGATTGGCAAAAGACGAGAAAGGGTAACTGCCCGACTGACGAGATCGCAAGATCGAAACACGTGTATCGGGCTCTATAAGTCAGCCTTCTTTGACAGACCACTGACATGCGTGGCTCAGAAAATGACTTAAAAAACGTTCTGAAAATTTGGCGGAATCAATGTTCTAACTACAAAATAAGCTCTGTAACACTTTAACATTAATGGGTTATTGTAATGTGATTTATTTATTGTTACACTCTAACCTACAGTGAGTGGACTGATATCATCGCCTGTGTTATCCAGCTAAGACGCCATGACAGGGATGACCTGTGAGTCACTCTACATTATTAAGTTTATTTTACGAAAAACTTTTTCGCACATTCCTTCCATTACACCAAGCACTGTAAAGAGAAATGACGTCATCTCAACTGTTAGCCTTGGACTCACATCATCAGTCTAGATTTTCTGCGCGATAATTATTTTAGAAAAAATTCAATATGCTTTTCAAAAACTTTGCATTGATTAGAATCTTGCTGAAGGAAAAGATACTTTTAGTAGCCTTAGCGTTGTTAGTGCTTGAAACAACTCTACAAAGCGCTAGAGAAAAGTTCTAGTTGACTATGGTGGTCGAAAAAAGTGTCAGCGACGTTGCTCAATGTTGATTATTTTGATCGATGAAAGCACAAAGAACTAAAGTGTGTTGCCATGAATTCAATATGAAGCTATCAAAATATTGTTGAATGCTTATTTGCCGCACTGACTGATTATTACGTACCAATCTATCGATGACCAAGGACCTACGGGATGTCCCGTACCACAAAACTATTCATTCAGTTGTATCTATTTCTGCTCAGCTAAAATAAATAATTACACCTCCGGTGCAGAATTATTCTCATCCCTGATCACATTCTTGAGTGCTTTTGCACGTTAGTAGATTATATTCAACAGTTTTACGTGACAGAAGGGAGGTTGCGAATTTGCTAACAAAGATTCCATAAGCAAGCCCATGTCTTCAACGAGAGGGAATGGAGACCTACTCGTGAGTGAAATCAACGTTTAAATCACATAGAGGACCTTTCCGTTAATGTTTTCTCGCGAAATAGCAGATGAAAAATGCTTTGCACAAAAAAATTTGCTACTATTCACCTTTTGTTCAAAGGAACGGGTACTGATTTTTGTTCGAGCTACTCGACAATTGATCATGATGAAGTTGAAGATCATGGGATTGCTGCTCTTGAGAATTCTATAAAATTACTCTATCATAGAAGCGAGCTACTTTTGAAGCTGGGTAGAACAGGCATTGATAGTCTTGTCAATATTACTTCTTTACCGGCAAGCACAGTTCAGCGGCACAGTATACCTTTGAAAACATCTCACAAACTACGGAGAATGTTTTCTAACGGCATTGTTTTTAGCCTAAAGGCAGTTCCCCTTGTGGGAAAAAGTGAATCTTTTGTTCATGGTTCGCCAGAAGATTGGCTGGCCCATTGCCGCTTGTACAGAGATTTGGTTATTATTTAACTCGACATGACTTGGATATTCGCAGTCGCGAAGCCGATGAATACCTATGACGAGTTTGTTCAGATTCATGTTGAAGCTACTATCTACCACAAAAGTGGCCAGAACATTTTGAATGTTCTCTTGATAACACCTAATACCTTCTTGTTTTCTTATAACCAGTTTTGGCAAATCTTGCAGATCTCCTAAAATATTACCTTTTCATTTTATCATCAGGTGGAAGAAGGCAAAGCTGATAAAATAGCCCCTAGTCAACAGTCTTGATTGTGTTGTGTGTTCCTCAATATAATGTGCTCGTACGCAACTGCATCACTTATCCTATTTGCATCAATACGCGATACACTCATATATATACACATATATATATACATATATATATATATATATACACATATATATATATACATATATATATACACCGAAATTTCAGGATCCCAAAGCGATCTACGGTGCAGGTACAATTCAAGTTTTTGGAAAATTCCCTAGCAAAGAGCCCTGATCATCTTACTAGGTTAAAAAGAAATTCGCGTGTTTAATCATCATTGTACATTATATTATACGAGGGCAGTCTAGGAACAAATCGTCGACAAATTTAAAGATTTTTTGATCAGGCATTTTGTATACAGCAGCAACTTATTCTTCAAATTTCGGATCATCATAATATTATGAGAATGGAAGCATGTGGCACGGTAGTTAGAGGTGTCCTGTGACAAATATGTGATTGATGGTTCAATCCACCGCATAGGACTTAGCAAGCTTTTCATCCCTTCGGCACTAATCTGATACATCGGCAGTTCACCGTGAATCATTGTAAAAGTCACAATTGCATTCTGCCACCTCAATGAAGCTTGATGATTTTGAATGCATGATGCTTCCCCAAGGGAACAAGTAACACCGCAAGCTTTGTCCTTTTTTACGGTGAACATGTGAAAACCATTGTTCATTACTTATTGCGTCAAAAACGCACCAACTGAGCAGTTTTTGGTCAAGAAAAAAGCCCGCCTTTCACTTATATGCTTCCGTAACGACCGTAACGTAAGCCACTGACGAAGATCAGTCAAAACCGCATCATAAAGTGTTTATTTTAGCTCGCCTAGATTGTTATACCTTCGGCGCCGCTGCTACTAGTAGTGAGAGTGAACTGCAGGGTATGTGGCATTGACGAGATGTGCGAGGACGCCGAATCGTACGTATACTACTGGAAATGCCGTCTCAAACCTTTGAAAAGCTTAAAACATTCTTTCAAGCCTGACTTTTGTTAAGTTTGTGAGTGAAGAATACTTTATAATGCAGTTCTTCACATGGGCACATCACTTCTTCAGGCCTATGCACTTTGGTTATTTTCCGTTATCAAAGAATAAATGAGTATTAAACCTTATTCATTGGGCAGAAACATTTCCAATAGTGATAGTAACCATCCAAAAGCTTAAATCTCTGGTTGACTCAAAACGCGGCTGTTTTGTTTTAGAAAACACCCTTTTTTGAACGCTGTAAAGCTTAAAACAATATTACGTTTTACGCGACGGCGCATTTTTTTGTCACGTTTATATCTAGCTGGGCAAAACTCCTTCCTTAGACCTTTAAACTCTTTCGATAGCACAAGTCTCGAAGAACTAAAAAATGTGCGTGATTTTTGGAAAAACTCCTTCTATAGTGCTGTACGTGGAAGAAAATAATAGTGTTTTACAACTCGCCGTACAAAGTTCTCTTTTAGATTCTTAGTAATCACTCTATAGCAGAATAATCAAGGATTTCAAGGGTGTGCTTATACTCTGAAAAGGCAATTCTTTGCAGTTTAGAGCGGTAAATAAGATCGAGTTTCACACATTCGGCGAGCTTGTTACCGGATAGTCTACCCGTTGGGAGCGGGCCATTGATCGATATGCTCAAATTGTTAAGCATATAGGGTGCAACTTGCTTTCCAAATAGAAATTTTTTCACCGCTTTGAAAGAAACTCCGAATAAAACGATCCATTCAGATATTACGAGATTTCCTCTGCACTTTCGTGTGCTTTTCGCGCTTCTAGTGAATTATACACGTGACAAAATGGAGAAACGCTGCGCGTGTGAAACATATTTTCATTTTGTATGCTACAGCGTTGTAAAAGTGTCTTTTCGAAAAAAGCCGCATAGCACTGTACCTAGAGATATAATCTTTCTAATGATCCTACGAAACTTCTTGTCCACTAGGAGGGGCCGTTTCTTCATTTGTTACCAGATAACGGAAAAAAAAAACCCAGTTTGCTATAAAAAAAGCCAAGGGTCCTATTGAAGTCTTAGAAGCAGAAACCATTGATAAAAAGTTCTTAGCATATCCTTGATGTCTTCAACAGCTTTAGATATGCGAAGCCAATATTAATGTATGAAGAAATAACCGAGTTTTATCTAGTCAAAGTTCTTTTTCTTAGTGAGTGGAACATTCTCGATTCTTCTGTCATCGCCCAATTACAGCACTACTCAACAACATCATCAAAGAAAGGTGTGCTTGAAAGCACACAATGACGAAAGTTTGAAATTATATACAGAAGTTGATGTTGAAACTAAGGAAAGCATAGATATGACACGTCATATATACGAATAAAGCAACTATCCAGCGCTTTTAGACTTCTGTTTATTTCTGATGATACTTACATGAAAAGGGATTAAATATCACACCCACACAAACACACGAATACAAACAGACATTGACAAGGTTGAAGTTTGCGTTCTTTTACTATAAAACTATAGGAATAAGCTCGCTTATCAATTAAACAATCTCTAAAAAGTGTTGGTATTTTATCCGGGAACTAGCTTAAATAATTTCGAGCTATTGGTAATCATAAAAACCAAATGGTTTTGCTTTCTTTGTTGACTGAGCTTGTAATACAATGTTGTCTATAAATCCTTCATTCGACTCGTTTCAAAGCACTTCATCATCTTGAGAACCGATCATCTTGATTAGAATCGATCGTCCATTTTTGTTCTCTCGTTGTGATTTGGATTGGATGGCGCCTGTGTTAAGTAAACCTTTATCTTTTCATGAGTTAAAACTTATAATAAGGCGAGCGTTGTAACGCTAAATGTCATGGGAATATGAGAGGCTTCCGATTATGCATCATCAGTTCGTTCTGATAGTGTGAGTTTCCCCAGGAAAAATGTACTGCGCGTATCGCCAATTGACACCGACCTGTGAAAGCGGTAGCGGAAGCTTAACCTGCGGGCCCGTTTCAAGAGTTTTGGAAATTTCAACATTCTCAAATAAAAAGCTTCTGGTCATTCATTTGATAGAAATGGAAACGATATAATCTTATAAGGATATCACATCTTTTGAGCCGTATAGTCTTGTGCTATATAGACGCCTATTTCGTCCTATTGAGACACATCAGTAGCACCCTCCCTCGGTTCAGCTGATATCCTGAGGCTAAACAGTCTTTTATAAAGAAATCACGCTCAGTAAAATAAAAGAGCGGTTGGTAGAGGTATGATTTATTGCAAAAGCCGCAAGCTCGACTGCCGGTCACCTCAACGTCAGGTAATTCCGTCACCTGATTTGGGATGATTTATTTTTACTCGCGTCAATTCATTTGTAGAGGACTATTTAGCCTCAGCGGATCGCCTGAACCGAGGGTGGGTGGTATTGATGAGTCCCAATAGGACGAAATAGGCGCTTAGCACTAGACCTAACGGCTCAAAACATGTGATATCCTTATCAGATTATACCGTTTTGAGCGAGTCTATAAGAGAGCGGTCGATAGTAGAGGAAATGGAAACATGAAAAAGTATGGAATGAAATGAATGAATGATGGCTAGGTGCTCGATAGAAACTGTATTTGACAGATATTAAGCGGATACTTTATTATTTTACATAGTGCGCTATCCACTGCACCAGTCTCAGGACATGCGTTTGATTTGTTTCCTCGAATTCATACTCCACAAAGACCTTAACGATTACTTTTTGTAGCGAATATTGTCGGTACACATCTACATAGATGACTTGACTTTCAATAGTGCAATCTCCAAAACATATTTCAGACACTCTGTCTCACAACCATCAGGACGGAATCGATCTTCGGTTTCGTGTGGGCCTCAAACACTTCTCCTTTCATCTTTTCATTGACTTGTTGAAGATCGTTTGCGCGTTTCAAAGTTCTATTTTCCACAAGCTTGGAGTGATTTATCATTATTTTCTCATGTGGATCAGCTCAAAATGATTAAGCTGCTTCGATAACCTTCTATTAACTCAATAATGTGAGAGAATTCAATTTTTTCTTTACTTGATTGAGCTTGAACGATATTGGTATCAGAATTTTCAATCGCCTATATTCTTCAGAGCCTGTTGGTCTCAGTCAATGGTCCACAGTTTTTGGTCCTTGCGAAATGGATTTACACCGGCCTATCGGATCGAATCTTCTTTGTTGGAGCTTCTACTAACAGTACTACCGAAAGAATGCCATTTTTTCGATCAGAGGGTAAGTCAATTTGTTAGACTGCGAAGGTTGTCTTCCTGTTGTTCGCGTGATATTTATACATGCATCGTTTGAAGTCTCCTGAACCTGGAATTTATCAGAAAACCATTATTGCTTGGTTGTAGTGTCGTAATTTGTTCAGGATTCTGTTAATTCTGTTTAGGAGATCTCAGATCAAAGAAATGAGCGTCCCTGTTTGCAAAATCCTAAGATTGTGATCACTTTTGAAGCTTACTTAATTAGTGATTTTTTTCAAAATTAATTGACACAGGGAATATTATTTGTGCACTGAGAGCTTCCTCACTCTTTGATTTAAAGGATAATTCATGTCACATTTTAGAGTGTCCACTGTTTTTTGCGCACAATCATTCATTCCCAGAATACAAGATTGTTCGACTGATGTTGCCACTAGCTATACCCATTACGAAACTGCCATTTTTTACGTGAATTCACAAGACAAGGTTGCCGTTGCTTTTATAACATGTTTTTGTTGCGTTTTTGTCACCCATAACACCTATTGTCTTAGAGCATGTTGATTCCTTAACACGTCGATTTCGTTATAATCGCGAAGCTTTATCAGTAACGACTGGCGTGTAAAGATGCTACTTTCATACGATGCCACTGATCGCTCTTTTCTTTCTTCATCCTCATTGTCTGACATCGGTGTTCTGCATGGTTTTTCTCTACAATGTCCACTACTGCTGCCGATCCCTGACTCGTTATACTACTTTTTAGATTATAAGCTGGCCTTGTTATTACCCTGCTAAATTTTGGTATTTCACTGTAAAGAAAATGTAGCTCACAAATAAAAGGTATCGTTTGGCAGCACATGACAGAAAGCCATCGAGCTTACCAGCTGCCTTTCACTTATTCCAATAGTTAATATGGTAACAGACAAACCTGTACTCGCTCAAGAATTGATGGTATCTTCACTTTCACTTCATCAAATCATTTGATGAGTGAAATAGTTTTCTTTCTTTTCTTTCGGTGACGGACTCATCATAATTAATATTATTTGAGCAGTGTTTGATGTTCTCGGCTATCGTGTTCCCATTCATTCTTGCCAACTCTGTATCTAATGGTTGCCATGGTTTTCATATTATATTTTCAACCGCAATAGTCATTTGTCCATATATCTTTAGACCCAGCGGAATGATTCAGACTTCAGAAATCCTGGAATGTTTCTGACATATTGGCAAACACTTGGTACATCCAAAGTTTCAGTGCTGTAACTAAAGCTCTTGAGTGTGAACTCAATAGGGCCTTTGCTAGAATTTTTGCCGACATCTTTTGTGAGTCTCTGGCATCTTCATGAAGCAGAATATTGTTGCACTTTGACGCCCTCTTCCACGGTGGACATAATGCTTATTCGTTGAAAGATACTGCTTTATGTACAATTTGTCGTTACGCACTTGGAAGCAGAAGGATTTGTTTGATGTAAACTTCATTTTTAGTTGCACCCATTGATGTAGAAAGAACATAAGTATGGCCGCTTTAATGTTTCACGCGAAGTGAGAACGAGTAGCACATTCGCCAGATCTCGTTGTGATTAAATGTAGTGCGACCGCATTTGGGCTGACTTCTTCCAGTTGCCCTTGGATTCTGAAGTGTTCTCAGTTGATTTTCAACGCCACTCAAATTTGGTCATACAGAATGGAGGCTTCTCTCAAAGTTTTTCTTTGTTTATATGACTCAATAATGACATTGTGATCAACCTTTATTTATCGTCGGCATGAATAATCTGCTTATTTGCTCAAATTTTTTAGCTTATATAAGAAAAGACTTTTTTCTGTCTCGAATTTTGTTCTCATCAAAGTGATAATCCGAATAGACGATTTACATCCGCTCGTGCTCGCGTTATGGGTCCTCGTAATCGTATGAGTAGAATGTTCTTGACTGGTGTTCTGCATCTGTTCGAGCTCTTCTGGTTCGTGTTCTTTCCGTTGCGTATCAAGTGGGAAAACGTGGGCTAGAAGTTGCTTTATATGAAATTTGAAGTGTTAAAGGACTTACTACATAGACTGTCCGTTCTCACTTTACGTGACTCACCTCATGGCCTGTTTAAGCGGTGCTCCACTCAAAAAATTAGACACGGTACGACTGCGACAACGTATTTCGCGAGTATAGCCGCCTGGTGGCAATCGACTCGCATTTATTCAGCTCTTGAGAAAACGACGACGTCGAGATGTTAACCAAGTAAAAATCTGATTTTTAAGAATGCTTAAACCCTTACCCGAGGCTTGTGTCCCAGAGTCATGCACCGGTGTTTCGGAGGTCTCGCACTCCTCGTCAGTGACCCACGCCCCACATTAACCCTGTATTGTAGCAAGGAGGGAGGCTATGTGATGACGGCACAGTGTACAATGACGCTGTGCTATCATCAGTTCTAAGTCGATGGATCTCCTTCCTTGCTACAGTGCAGGGCTTAATGTGGGGGGGGGGGGGGGGGTGGGTCACTGACGAGGACGACGAGACCTCCGAAACATCATTGTATGCCCTGGCGTACCAACTTCGGGTAATTCTTTAAACATTTTCAAAAATTCGATTGAATATTTGTTGCGAGGTTTGAAAAACAGTCGATGCAATGGATCAAGTAAAAATCGTCTATCAGTCTACTCTGAGCAAACATATATCGTCCATCTTTGTTTTGACACCATGTGGGTCGTTTTGTCAGTGAGTGATAATGTCCAATGGCCCCCTTAATGACGTTTATGAGACTGATAACGATTCGTACAGAGCGTTAAGCTTCACTATCTTCGCACTATGTGATTTTTGTCAAAGTATAACTTCGTATAACTTCATTCATCGTTATAGAGCGTAATGCTTTCAAAAAGTACCATTACTTCTGTTTAGCCTGTAACCGTGGGAAATTTTTTTCCTTATTCATCAAAGACAATTTTCGCGTAATAACATTATTCGCCAGTAGAGATAGGGCAATGCAGCGCAGCGGTTAATTTTAAAGCTGGGGTAGTGCAGTGGTTGGTAAGGCGTTTTTATCAGGAAGCGAGGTGATATCAAAGCGCTGGTTCGATCTCCATCTCTAAAACTCTCTCGCAATCAGTTTGTGAGCGTCCTAGCTCGATTATGTCTAGGATTGCAAAAGGTGATCCTTCAAGCAATACTGTTCGAAATTTGTAAAGAAAACGGATTCTTCAAGTAGCACCAGAAGCGGCACGTAAAATGTTTGAAGACCTTGTGAAAGATGGATGCAAGGAAGCAATTTGAATGCATGAATTGAATCTGTACAATAAAAGTGATAGCGGGTCGCATAAAAAAAATCATTTTCTCGGTTAATGCCGGCCTACTCGGATGGCATGAGAATTAAGCAGCGATGATCAGAGTTTGGCGAATTTCCTTCGGCTGTGCTATATTTTGATATCCGTTCACCAAAGTGCTTAATTACAATGGAATATTTATAAACAACTTGTTTACGCAGCAATAACCATGAGTGGATTTGATCAGTAAATGATCGTAGTGAGCACAATGAATTGTTTTTGACATAATTGCGCCTCCTTTTTCTTCCGGTTGACCACTCAAGTCTATGAACACTCGTAATTCAAAATAAAATGTTTTAAGCTAACAAAGTGGGTCTTTTTTCTTCCTTATCTGCTTGTATGCCTTTCTTGAGAAGAAAAGAAGTTTCTTCGCGCTTTCCTTAGCTTGACTGATAAAAATGAATAATGATTCCGAGTCAGCTTTCAGGCTGCGGCGCTGATGCGGCGGCCACTCGGGAACCGGCTCTTCAGGTGCTTCCATAGTATTCCACTCAGGAGTCGACAGATTCGCTTCATCGTATTCTGTCTCTGCATGCTTTTGATGTGCGCTCTCATCTATCGTATTATCAACGGCTATGCTGAGGAACTGGTTCAGTTAAAGCGAGAAGTGTTAAGTACGTTGTACGACGAAATTGGTGCTATTTGTTTTGACCAATCCTCCCGAAGGTTCCTATCTCATTAAATAGAGTAGACAACTATGTACAATTTACACGTGCCATCAAGTGAAATAAGTCACTAGATCGGCAGTGTTGTGCATTCGATTGCTCTTGGCTGGTATATATAAAATATCATACTGATCGTTTCGAGTGTTTCTTGAGGCCGCGTTCAAATTTTAATATGCTTGATAATGACTTTTTGAGCCACCCATGTGGCCTCTTATAGGGCAATTTATAGCGCCCGATACACGTTTTTCGACCTTCTCGTCAGTCGAGCGGTACCCTTCGTCTTTAGCCAATCCTCTCGGGGAAACCTAACCCCATACTAAGTATACGCGACGACCAACATTCCACACAATCCATTATGATTTACGATTTCCGATCCAAGGCGAAAGGTACCACCCGACTGACGGGACTGTCAAAGTCGAAACACGTGTATCGTGCTCTATAAATTGCCCTACAACAGGCTAGATGAGTGGCTCAAAAAATCATTGTCAAGCAACTATCAAATATATTGAAATTTGAGCGTGATTTTAGGAAACGCTCGAAGTGGACCACATTTCAAAGTAGTTGAGATAAAGTTGATCTCAAAATGGAGTAGTAGATTTCAAACTGAAGCTATTCTTAATAAACCAGTTTCATGATCGACCATAAACGTAAAATGTGCATCAATCACTTAGCGCAAATATCGTGATGCAGCTATTCGATCATTATACTGAAAAAGCGTAGAATCTGGGGAAGATTTTATCATCTGTAGCTCCTCACTTTGATTAGTCATCGTATTTCCAAAAAGGTCTCCCCTTATCTTTTTCTCTCTTTCTCTCTCTCCCTCTCCCTCTCTCTCTCTCACTTGCTAGAGTTTTCTGTCAAAGTTGTGGAAAACTTCGTTCTTTTTCCTGTCATTCCTGTGAAATCTGCCTTTCTTCTGACCTGATAATATATCACGGAACTTATTCGCTTACTCGCTAACGGCTTTCATCACGTTTTTTGCCGATGAGACGCATAACATATGCAGCTCAATTTTAGCACATATGCAGCAGCATATCTGCTCTTCAATCCGCTATTTGCGGCACATCTTTCGAATCTCCTCTGTTGCTCTCATTTTGCGGTTTTAAATGCACTTAGCATTATCGCTCTGCTCAAGTAAGTGCTGATTTCGCAGATCTCCTTTACGATCGGGCGAGTGAATGGCTCGATAAAGTCGGTGCTTTTCGCTTTCCATGCTATTTTCGACACTTTCTCTGTATGTGAGTCGTTTGGTCTCCTCTGCCGAGTTGTGGATCTTGATTTTTCGCAATATTTCCATGGAATATGCATAACGAGTTATCTCCAAAATTAAAGAATCAGTTTTTCTTCTCTAGATTTCTCTATTTCTGCTGTTTCTTGAAACTCGATCAGCATGACATCCACTATCAGTGAGCGAACCACTTAACAATGAGCCAAATCGGCATCTATATTTGATGTCCTTCAAGTGAAGGAGCTTTATGTTCTTAGCATTTTTCACCTGAATTTTTCCTATTACGATTGATGTTGTTATGCCAATATTGTCATTATGTGATAAGGTCATTCATATTGAGTTCAATTTCGATAAAAACAAAAGCTATTTTTCCCAAAGCGAAGAAACATATTCTTGATAACCATCACTTCTGCTCAATTGATAAATTCCAAAGATCGAAGCTTATCTGATAGTTACAATTGCTGTGATAGTGGTAAAACTATAGATAATCTTTGATAGGCAACAAGTTCCCAAGGAAGCCAACCGATTGCGAAGTCCTGTACTTTAAGTACATAACTATTCTACGTAAATTAACACTTCAATCGATTCCTAAAGTTCGCATAGCGAATAGGTTAAACAAAGATTTTATTAATATTCATCAAAATTGCACTTGAGACAAAATTCTTCGAATTTTATCAATTTGATGGAAATATATCTAGGCCTCACGAGACATGTGGTATTGTTAGAAAGAAGAACGATTAATTTGGTGAGAGAGATTCAAGCGCAGGCGGGTGCAATAACCAATGTTGCCCAGGAAGATCTCCCAGACGCTGTTAAGAAGAAGCTGAAAGTCATAGAAGGTGCAATGGTGAGAATCCTAGGTTTGTGTTCTCAATGAAAGTTTACAATATTGGTAAACGTGATGTGAATGAAACTGAGAGATTTTCGCTCTTCCACTGTGCTGTTAGATAGAATCAGTAGGTTGTTAGTGATATATTCGTTGGGCCAGCGCATTCGACATGTCGTACCTTAATAACGTTTGACACTTATTAATTGTAGACTACACACTAAGGATCAGTAGTCATTAGTCTCTGGGAACTCATCAGTCTCGTTTTGTTAACTTTCTATAACTACTATAGTCACAACAAAGTTCAGTACCTCTAGCTATTAGCTAACTTTGGAAGAAGATTTTGGTAACGTATATCATTAATGTGAATCAGAATTATGCCTGATAATTATTTTTTGAGCCAAGCACGTGACCTGTTACGGGCACTTCTACAGTCCAATACATGTGATTCGGTCTTACAGCCTTGTCAGATGCACGATACCCTTTCGTTCAGTTAGTTCCTCGGGAATGTAGGTCTTACACAGAACACTGGAAACGAAAGGTATGATCTTTTAGGATTACCAGTCAAGAGCAATCGAGTGTGCAATGCTGCTTGTTTGATGATTTCCTCACTTAACGGCGTGTGTAAAATGTTCGTCGTCGGTTACTCAATGTGAGAGGTAGATCCCCGAAGAAATGAACTGAATGAAAAGGCACCGTGCAACTGAAGAGGCTGGAAGGCCGAGATATGTGTGTGCAACGTAGGAGTGCCCATAACAGAACACATGTATAGCTTTGAAATATTTATAAGGCATATTAAAAATTTGATTAAATTCAATTATTTTTATTTTTTCCTGTTTTACAATACTATATGATATTTTATCTGAACTATTCGTGAGGCATATCAAAATTTAAAAGAATTCACCTGAAGCGTTGATAATAGATGTAGAAATTCGTTAGACAACTTCTTTCAGTGGTTTAGAGCACTACAATTTTACTATGATTACCTAAAAAAGCTGCAGGAGGGAGCGGAAGTGTAGTAATAATGATTGCGTTCATTGATAACGATCCAAGCTACTCATGAGGTGCTTCGACCACAAACAGGGCCTAAGAGGCCCCTCATCCCGCCAGAATCGTGAAAACAATAATCAACTTGTACGACAAACTCACTCAGCCCAATCCACGTGGAAACTCTCTACCACAGCTATTTCAGAATCCTATTAAGAATCGACTCGATTACCATTTAACAGCAGTGGTGACTTGAGGAAATCCTGAAGCCAGCAGTAAAAACTTACACGTGAGACTTTAAAGACTTTCCATGATGGAGGTTGCCGAGAAGAATAATTGAATACAAGATGTGCTGAGTCCTGCATGGTGTGGTTGATATCACGTAAGGACATGTAATAAAAGAAATAATTTAAAAAAAAGAATGTGTGAAGCCTAAACGAGAGGTTATTACTCCAGGGCCAAATACCGGTGTTTCGGAGGTCTCGCTCTCCTCGTCAGTGATACACGCTCCACATTAAGCCCTGCATTGTAGGCAAGGAGGGAGGCTTATGTGGTGGCGGCACAGTGTACAAATGACTCTAGCCCATCACCACTCCTCAGTCGCTGATCTCGGCTGTTAGAAAAAATTGATCCATGGCATCGACTGTTCTTGAAAAACGCTTTCCTCCTTGATACAAATCAGGGCTTAATGTAGGGGTGGGTCACTGACAAGGAGGGCGAGACATCCGAAACACCGGTGTATGGCCCAGGCGTAGCAACCTCGCTTAGGCTTTAAAAAATTCTTTTTTAAAATTATTTTGAATGTTTATTGCGAGGTTTTAAAACACTCGATGCCATGTATCAATTCTGTTCTACCAGTAAAAGAAAATATTTGAGAGAAATTGCAGTGTAAGAAAAGGGCTGTATTCTTAGTTATTATTGTCGCTTTGTAGCAATCATGAAATCGGAAATTTTCTTGAAATTATGAAATCATTGACTAAGCAGCACTTGAAGCGAGTTCTATTTGGGTATTAGGAATAATCTATAGAAAACGGCTGTGAATTGCCAAATGTTAATTGCATTTATCTGCGCGACAAATCAACAATTTCCATGCCCCAATGATTTGTATTAACTCTTTTACGGCTCCCAATACTTCTTACATACGAATCACGACCTTATAGCCACTATCCGTAGTGGTGCTTGCTCTACTGCGTGGATTCGGTGCAGCATGATAATCTGTTTACTTTTTTCCTTAAGGACGTATTTAATGCTTTTTGCATAGAGCGTTCTCAGCTCTTCTCACCTTGCACTCCTCGAGTTCATTAGATCAGCAAAATGTTTCGCACCACGTCGACAGGAATTTTTCATAAAGCAATCATTGTTTTCATAAGCTTTGGCACTAGAGCAATAAATACCAATTTAAAAACCAGAAGTGATTTAATTGCATAATTTTGGCACCGTTCAATGGTGCATTTTCCTACGAACATTTTGGTACCAACTTGCTTATACTTAATCGAAGATGAAGCTGTCCTGAGCTCGCTTGCTTCTCATGCGCCAATGGAGCGTAGGGGAAAATGCTAGTGAAGCGGGTCACAAGGTTAATGGAACTTGGGGCGATGACACGGTTGTAAAGAGGACGGATACGAAGTGGCTTGCGAAGTTCAGAGCTGGGAAGAAGTCCGAATGATCAGTCGCGCTTGGGTCGTCCATAGGAAGCTCCACTAATCCTTCATGATGCTTCATTAGCATTTTTCCGAAGCGCCATTCCTGCATGACTAGTAATCGTACTTGTTCTCTAGACGGCTCCGTTTAAGAGCAAGCATAGGCAAATTGTATACTAAAATGTTCACAAGAAAATACACATTTGAGCGAAACCAAAATTATGCAATTTTATTCACTTCTGGTTTATAAATTTGGTGTTTATTGCTCAAGGAGCAAAACTTATGGGACGACCTTATGCCAATTCAATAAGTCTGATGTATACGTGACATATTAGGTGAGAAATAAGTAGAGATGGTCTTGAATTGTAAATCGAGAATCAAATGTGGATCCGAACTCACGAGCGGGGTCTTGGAAAATCTTTACATAACGTCGATTCAAATAAGACTGCGCAGTGATAAAGACTGTCCTTTGCTGACAATTCTCAAGTAATCCGGGCAAATTTGGCTATAACAGGGTTTTACTTGCTTCAAGGACTGATTAAATTGCTAGCTCTATTCATAAGAACCATAATTTTGTCCCACTGTCTAATGCAGTGAAGCACCATGCAGATGTTATGTAGTATCAATGGAAACTGATGATTTTGAGCAATTATGGACTACCCATTCATGCCAATGAAAATTATTTCAGGCCAAGCTGACAACACGATTTCGTCACAGACCAGAGACTTCGCATTTGAACTGCGCACGGCTTTTTGCCGGCGACAAAGGATACGCTGACAAAGTTGTACCCCAGCGTGTAGTGATGATCCCTCATGGCGAGTTGGACATGAATTGTGAAGCGATTCGCTTGCGAGTCCTGACATATCCCCATCAACCAGTGACAAACTATGCAATCGCATTCGCGAGGATCGTTCACACTGTACGTCCACCTTCAACTTTTCTTTTTTCTTTAATTCTTTTTGTCAAGTCAGTATTATGCCTTTATCTTCTGACGAGAGCTACCGCTGTGAAGTAAACTTAGTCAAACCGATTACACAAACTATAACTAGTACGTAGCGCAGTAGTAATGATGTCGTCCAATACGCTCGACGTCTTTTTTGATTCCAAACATGGCCAAGCAGACCCCTCATTCGTCCAAAATTAGAAAATTAGTATTGGATTGGCAAGGAATTTCCTAGACCTTTTCGTCCTTGTTAATTATTTTCCATGCATTTGAAGTTTTCTCTTAACTATCGCTTAGAGCAGCTTCTTGAGGCAGTTTTGATATGTAGCACAAATAATTGTTTCAAGATGGTATTGTTCCGAGAGCAAAAACCACTGCTGTTACTAGACGAGTATCGTTGCGTGCTTAAGCAGCACTTGAACCGAAACGATACTCGTATAGCATCAACAATAGTTTTTGCTCTCGGGACAATTCCATCTTAAAACAAGTGTATAAGCCTTATTCAAATTAATTGCAAGAAGCTGCTGTACGCATTAGTAAAAACATAAATTTGAATATGTGATAAAATAATCAACAAAGTGAAGAAATTAGGAAAACTTCTTGTCATCACAATATCAAGATCACGCGATTAGAACGGCTTGACCACTACATGCGGACACCTAAGAAGACTTTGGAAGGGTTAATCCCAGAATTACAGGAAGAACGACTAGCTCAGCTTTTGACAGCATTTATAACAGAGACTAGAAACCTGAACACTTTCTGGTGAGGGATGTGGGCAAGTGAAATGAATGCAGAAAGTGTTGGGAATTAAGTCCAAGAAAGCAGTAGATTTATCAGATGCAATAACGGAGTTAATAATACGGCAGATTGATATTGTCTGATAGTGTTAGATCAGCTGAATAAGTATGCACCTAGAAACTACCTTTCGAAATTTCACTTTAATACGCATCGTTCCCTTGAACTGATTCTTATCTATTTCTTCTACGATTACAGTGAGCATTTTTTGACATTTTCCTTACATAAGCATTTAGAGTAAAAATTTCACACCCACTATTTTGGCTTCTGATAGCACAAGAGTGCGCAAATGTCTTCAAAGTATCATGTAGTCAAAGCTCTACTATTAATTTTTGCGCGGATATTTAATACTTCTATTGCTTGGTAAGTGATTAGTTGATAATTTGTTGTTTGTACACATCTGTTTATATGTATATGCTTTTCTTTGTTTCATGAATCTAAAGATGATATCGAGAAGTTCTAGGATTATGAGTTTCTCGAAGAGCAATTGCGAGCCAGCTACTCGACCGAAAACCATTTTTGTTACCATGTCGATTCGAAAGCAAGTTCGAATTTCAAAAACCTCATGAAGGCGATGTCTGCGTGCTTGCCGAACGTCTACTTGACTGACGGTTCGCTTGCCTTTAAGCCATTATCGCGGTGATAACCCTCCTTGAACGTTGACCAAATTGCAGTTCGCTTGGAGATCAACGGTCAGGTTGGGACCAACACGAATTTCGCTCATATGGCGTGCTTGAAACTGCTCGACAAGAAAGGCCCGTGGCACTACGTCATTCTACAACAAGTATGTCCAAATTTCCGAATTAAGGACAGATTTTGCAAAAATGAACAAATGCCTGTACTCTATCGAAAAAGTCAATGAAAAGTTGACCGAGATCTAATTATTGCGATTCTCAAATTTACAAACAGACTACTGACGTAATCTCTTAAATGCGAAATAGAAGAAAATGACAATTTTGGCTTACTTTTCTTCAATTTCCGCTCCACTTTCTATTGTTATTCGCTTCTATGAGCGGAATGAATTCAGAGTTCCTAAAATCTAAAGGTAAAAATCCTCAGTAGGTCTATCTCAACCCATACGTTAATTTGCATCTGCAATAGATACCTTGAAGGTGACTGATAGCCCAGATCCACAGATGAAACCTAACCCTTTTGAGATTATTCTCACCTATAAGAAAATCCTGCATTATTTCACCCGCGAGAACTTACTAGTCAACAGCATTCTTCTGTGTAAAACTTGAAGCTCGAAGAAATTTTACAATACTATATTTAACTTTGAGACTTAGCATGAAATTCATACAGTCAATGCATGTCATTTGTCTCTGAATGATAATCTTCATAGATTGCTTGAATGGGGCAGCTGATAGCTTTTGACTGAAATAAACAGGACAGCGAACATAGAAATTTTGAAGGCAATTATTCTATGAAAGACTCGTATGTTTGTAAACAAAAGTATAGCAACGCAGGCAGAGGTTTACATTAACTTAAGATACAGTACCACCTGTCAATGTTTCAAAAACTAATTAAGAAGTCGAAATTAAAAACTTCAGAAAAAGATGTGGCTATAATTGCAGAATCACGACGTTGTGATCCGGACAAACTTGGAACTGAAACGAATCTTCCAAGCACTTAACGGCTCGAATGACGTGCAGATTACAAAGTGTGCTCCGTCTTTCTACAACCAAAACTTGAGATGGGATGCTGAATCACTTGGTGTATTCTCAGGCAATACTCAAATTTCTAAAAATTACGAGATTTAGCCAAATCTATTCTTCTACCACACAAAGGAAGAGATTACAAATTTATTACTTCAGTAGGTGAATGATGTAGCATCGCCGTCATAGTAGCAGTTACCATCGAATGCCAATTTCTAGTAAGGTTTATAGGTATGAAACAACCCATTCACATTTGTGTATATGAGAGAGACGGATTACCACAGATACAGTCCGAGTACACTGTGATGCTTGACATTTTCGTGGTACGAGGCCCATTTGACAAAGCTGCTGGTGACAAATTCCCTGAGTAGTCAAGACAGCGATGTGCAATGGTGCTTTGGACTAAATACCATTCATTCAGCCAAAAATGATTGCCACCTTTACTACTTATACAAATACTTGATACAAGTAAATCGTTCGCTGATTTGAACATAACATGTCTCATCCGGATTATGGATAATCTGAGCCCTGTTGCGAACCACATCTCATAATGGCTCTGAGATTTTTCTGCTCCTTGAAAAATTTGTAGTGGTGGTAAAAGTGAACTTTTTTTTTGAGCCAAAACAAACTTTCTAATTGGCGACAATAATTCTAATACCTACCACAACAACGTTATACAAAAAGCAACTGAATTCATATGTTCATTTTAACACGCTATTTGTTAGCCTGCTCTTCGTATTTACTCAGAATGCTATATTAATTCTACGTTGTAGCGTAAAAGAAGTGGTGTCAAAAGGGGCGTCGGTAATGCAACGGATCGAGCACGTCCCGGACAGAGGGAAATGTTTTCGCTTCCCACCTAACGCAAAAGTTTTGCACATCACTCTACCCATATATATATAGATATATATATATATATATATGTAATTATATATAATTCTAATGAAACTGAGCTCAAAGTCAAGCCTATTAAAGTGAGTGGCAGCAAGTGGAAAATGTTCCAGGGTCACCGTTGCGACCATCGACGTCGGCTCTCAAGACTCCACTTTATATCGCTAAGGGAGCAGTACAAGCTTCTCTGTCTCGAGCAGCTGTGCAGTGGATGAACCTCATCAATCTCACCCAACTCATTACACAGTTCAACAGTGGGGTGGGTTGCTCATTAATCAGTGTGTTGAGGCACTGTCCTAAAAAATTTGTATATTCGGAAACTGATGATTGGTGATCACTTTTCAATTGCTCGTTGTCTACAACTACTCATTACAAGCTGTTGATCTAATCGTTAATAGATTCATTATGATGAGTTTCAAAATCTATAAAGAGTAATCAGCAAAATATCTCTTAGAAAATCGTGGGCTCGGAGACAAAACTGTCAATCATTCCGAGAACTACTGAGCTACTATGTGACATTTCACGACGCATTTAGGTAACTTTATTGTTCTAATTTATGATGGGTATAGAAGGAACTGAATACACTTTTGCTCTCATGGGACTGCAGAGCGCTTTGCTGTTTTCAATGCTAAACTGAAGCCCAATGTTGCCGAATAGTTTTGGTGAAACGCACAGAACAGCGCCCCAATTAGCGCTGAACTTCCGGCCACTTCACAGATCAAAGGGTTCGAAAAGATACGGAGTCACAAGAGTAGCACTTTGAGGCTTTTATCTCAGAGTTATTTGTTTTGTAATCTGCAAGAGCTTTTTTTATTTCATTTTAATAGTATAACGATTTTATTATTATATATCCAGGAAAATTGAGTTCAAAGCTTAGAAATAAGGAGGGCTGAACTCTGGTTTCACCCTTAATGAGAGCCTGTGCTATCAGTATATCACCGAAGCAACGCTCTTCTACCACTCTGCCTGTTATTTTTGTTATGTACAACATTTCATCGTGTTTATTTACGAGTCAATCTGCAAAATTAAATCATCTTTTAAGCAAAATTCAGTAGACGAAATGCTGATGAGCACTTTGCAAATCGCCGAACACTGGAAAATGCCAGGTGGATTTACCGATCGCTGCATAAAACACGGTTTCCATTACGACGGAATAACTAGGTACATGTTTGTTCACATTCGGTAGTAATACGAAGATTCAATTTAGTGAATCTCTTTAAGATAACAAACTAAATCTGTTCCATCTTCCTCAATTGCCTTCGTCTGTTTTTTGCATGTGTCATGACTGTTCTATATCCAGTGTGCGAAAAATGATGTTGTCAATTTTACAGACATTTCATCAGTGAAAAAAATACTGCATAGACAAATGAATCATTCAGTTGAAGGAATGATTACGTTTATTAGATCAACAATCATAACAGTAAACAAAAAAGTTCAAAGCGAGTTCTCGAAATTGCCTCCTTTGGCTTCTGTATATCCACGAATTCGCTTGCAAATTTACAACGATGCTCGCAAACTTTTCCACCATAATTTCGTCCCAGGCGCGTGTCAAAAGCGTTCTAAGCGCGTCCACATTAGTGCAGCAAGTAGCCGAGACTCTTTCCTCCAGTATGGACCACATGGAGTTATCCAATGCGTTGAGATCCGGCGAGTTTGACGGCCAAATGTCCTTGTCCAAAGAATCTGGAAAAAGCTTTTGACAGATGACAATCGTTGAGTAGGCTGAATGCGCAGGAGTCCAAACCTGCTGACGTAGATCAGTTGACGCCAAAGTGTTAAGTACTCCAAAGGTCCATTTCTCCGTAAAACTTGCTGGTCATGGCTGGCAGCGTTGATTTTGACGTTTTCTTTGATGAATAGCCAACGGCGTCTTTCCGCTAGCGCAAATGCCGACCCAGACCATCGCCAGAGGCCGTAAATAACTGTGGCTCATGATTTTTGCTACTGTGGACTTCTGCTGACCTTTATTGAGAAGTTGACGTTGATTCTGGCGATTGTAGAGTGGTGCAACAGTGAATATTTTCTCAATCGTAAAAGGCGCCTTTTCCAAACGAGCACCAGCTATTCAAAGAAACATTCGGCAAACCTTTGGAGGCCGTTCTTCTTTCACCTTTTTGTCCAGCAATTGAACATGAGAGATCTTGTAACTGCGCAGTTCAGCTTATTTTTGACAATGTTGCGAACGCTCCGCTCGCTGATCCCGAGTTTCCTTGCCATTTTGCGCTTTGAGAGCCCCGAATTTTGTTGAATTTGGCAACAGACCTTTTGAATGATCAAGTCAGAAAGGATTAAACTTATTTGACTGCCTCCAAGCGGTGGCATAAAGTTGCAATATAGCCAGTGGTGTAGAGGTTTGCGAATTTTTTTCACCCTATCCCGGGCGAGTGCTGAACCGTTGCACAACAGACTCCATTGGAATATGGCTTTGAATTCCAACTGGCGCAGAAGTTTTTGCACACCAGTCTACACCATTGGGAGTATTGTAACAACTTGCCACCGCCAGAGGCGGTTAAATAAACTGAATTCTGTTTGATCATCAGTACCCAAGATGTGTCAGCAGCATAAGTGGATTAAATGTCGATAGCTACTACTCACGCCAGACCGTTGACGGCTGGCTGCTGACAGATAGACGCGTTGTAGCGTAGAAAAAGAGTGGTGCCAAAACGGGCGTTGGTAGTGCAACGGTTCAGCACGCGTCCCCGGATAGGGTTAGGAAATGCGGGCTCGAATCCCACCCGACGCAGAAGTTTTTGCGCACCACTCTGCATCATTGGATCTTCTGAATGTTTTTCGGAGCAGACGAAGTAGTTAGATAATATTTTCCAGGATGGTCCTTTATACATCCAATCTCTTTGAAACTTCACGGTCCTGTAGAAACTTGCTGGTTTGAAGCCACTCAATTTTAACAATGTCGGCCGTTTTCATTCTCGTCTTGTGCAACTCAACTATTGCCATACACTGACTTTTACGCTTGCTAATTTGAGCACACCTAAAAAGGACATATAAATGACACAGATTGTTGGTCTAAATCAAGCAAGGAGTTTAATAAAATTATCTAAAATAATGAAAATTATTACATCAACGCTGAAGTTAACAAAACAGAAAATTCGCAAAACTTTTTCTGCACCCTGTATCAATGTCTTGACTTATGAGTACTTCTTTTTATGGTGGATGCGGCATGAAATAGAATAAAGGTAAAGATAAAGCTTTTAGCGAAAGAATCCCTGAGAAACTCGCAATGCATTTGTCTTTAATTTTTATCTTCGTCAAAGATGATATCTAACCTTTACAATGACTCGCTATGGTTTACCGACGCGTTAAGTGATTGCTGCGATCCTCCCAAACAGGGCTGGTATCAATTCACCGACCCCCGAGGGACGGAAGGCTTGGTGAGCTATGAGTGGGATCGTGCGTCAGCCACCTATTGGTAGATCGTAGCGTCACAGACTAAGCACTGCACCATACTCGCTCGGTACGGTATGAAATTCAACCATAACGACAATTAATTGTTGTATATCGATGTGCTATTCCTGCAAAACCTGTTGGAAAAGCTTTCATGCATATGTTAATTTCGAATCTTACCACAATTGGTGAAATGGTTTAAAACCTATAAAGGGTAAGAGATGAAGCTCTCGGCGTTAATCAATCCCTGAAATATGCGCCATGCATTCGTCTTCAATTTTTAACTTCGTTTGAGGTGATTGAATGCATACCTGGCCTTCAAAATGACTCGCGGTGGCTTACGGCCGTACCGAATCAAAGCAGCTTATCGTTCCAGACAAGTCTGAGACTAGTCAGATACCAGTTTACCGACCCCGGAGGGATGGATGGCTTGGTGAGCCATGAGCGCGAGATCAAACCATTGACCTCGCGTGTGACCCAGAGCACATCTGACCACTGCGCCACACGCGCTTTTGGATATCTCATATTGACAACAAGTCATTATCCTATTTGCATATTCAGTAAATTACTAAGATACTTAGAATTTTTGTAATGGTCACTATGACTCTTCAGTTCAGCAAAAGATTAAGATGAACAGCAGATTTTCACATTTTTCAACTTATTTACCTGAAGCATTCAACGACTTCCTGGTGTTTGAAAATTTTCCTACCAAAATTCTTAAATAGACCAATTTTCAGGATGGTTCAGTGGAAAAACTCGTCAACAGAGTGCAAAGCTAATTTCCTTCGTCACTTAGTGTGTGTTCTAGGCGTTGAGGATCTGCCGTCCATCCTCAAATATCGACACATCCTTGTGAATAAGGTTCATAAATTTATCAAAGCTTATCATTTTTTATTCATCCATGATACTTTTGACTAATACATTCCGTCATTTGCATGTTCTACATAACTTGTCATCGCATTCATTGTGTGAATTTCATCATTCTTGCGTGCCATTCGGGTTTATTTCAGTTAGACAGCACGAAAACAAGAAACTACCCTTTTCTCTGGACAAGAACTTTTCATGAAAATTTCAGTAATCAGTCGAAAACTCAATGCTTGGGGTACTGGGGCACTTGCTGGTTTGTAAGACAGCCTCTTTATAACACTGTAGCATTCAAAATAAAATTATGTTTCGTATACGCCGCGTGCTTTTGTCAATATAACCTTTATATTTTTCTAGATAAAACTTTTTTCTTAAATTGCTAGTAATCGTTTCATGGCCTGAATAGCGAAAGACTTAAAAATGTATTCGCTTTTCAAGAAAATTTTTTAAAACGGCGTGGTAAAAAGGAAAAAGTTCTGTTCACCCACGAGTATTTCTCGTAGGACAAATCTGGTTCCCTTAAACTACAAGTAATCATTCGATGGCGTGAGTTTCGATGATTCCATGGCGCTGCTCCCTTTCTGAAAAGACCGTTTCACTCCAGTGTATTGTTAGAAATATGATTGAGTTTCACTTGCGCTGCGCATTTGCTTATCGGCTATTATGTATCGTGGCCGTATTTATAAGCATCCATTCGATCAAGCTAGCGCGACACACATGTGTGATGCGATTTTTGCTGTAGAATTTGAGATTTTTTTCCGCTTTAAAGACACTCCAAATAAAACGTATGGCTGTGATACTCGGGCGTTTGTTCTACACACTCATAGGCTTTTCGTACTTCCAGCGAGTTGTACGTGTGATAAAATGGAAACGCGCAACGGATGTGTAACATAAAATTGTTTTGGATGCTATAGTTCCACAAAAAGGCTCTCCCGAAAACAAGAATGTAACGCAATAGCCCTAGATTTAAGCTTTCGATTGATTACTAACACTCCCATGAAAAATTCCTGTCCAGCAAAAGGAGTCGTTTCGTCATTACGTGCCGCTTAACGGGAAAGAACCACAATTCGTTTTCTTGCATTCACACTTAAGAAAAGTTCTCAATCATTTGGCGTCTTGCGTCACATGCTGTTTGAGTAATAAACTTTCCCTATAAACTATGTTGGATGCTAGTCGAGTCGATTTTCTTCACAGCCTTGAAGATAGCCGAGTGAAGAGGTCCCCATGTCGACCTAAGGGAAGGATTGGGCAAGGAGGTCAAAGCTCATTTCTGGTAACGCGCATTGCTATCCACTGCTCTATGACGAGACCTTGCTTCGAGTGTTAAAATTGGCTTCTGAGTAGAAACTGCCGATATTCTGAATAGTGGTTGGATGGAGACGCATCGAAACACCTTCCGTATCGATTTTGCATCGCGAAAAAGCTATAATGACGTATTCTGTAAAAGATGGAAGATGGGAGCATATACTATAGCATTCAAATTACAATTATCTACCATCATCTGCAATATCTGGAAGCGGTACTGCTCAGACGTATGAAAGACAGTTCTGTTCCACTACAGCTACACCAGTTTTGTCTCTGGAGTGGTATAAAAGGAAGTGAACGACTATGTGCAAGAAGCTCTGCCTCTTGGGTCTGTCATCAAGGGGTTATGAGTTTCCTAGAGACCTGTATGACGTTTCCTAGAAAAATGCTTTCTCCAATCAAAAACGCAGTCAAGAAAGTTTCCGACGACTTCATCGTCACAGATATCAACGTTTTATGTGGGTTAGATGACAGGCAAAGATGTGGAGAATAGATCGGCAAATTGACTTTATCGAAGCTTTCAGTTTGAAATCAACATTTTCTCCAATAACCTTCCTAGTCATTCTTTCAAATCAAACTTTCCAACAAATTGGATTCATCACCTGTATCACTTGTCGTCCTGCTGATCGTCGACTGACTCGAGCGGGTACCAGCAACACTTCATTTTTCCCTATCGCGTGCAAGAGTAGCCCAGTGGGTCCTCCTCGCTCTAGAGCTTCGATCACCATCATATCCTTCTTTTATACCTTTCGTAGGGAAATCGAACCAACGGATCGGTGGTCTTCCTGTAGAGCGCTTGATGTCCCAAGGAATCCAGTCGGTAACGGCTCTCGTATATCGGTTGTCGTTGAAGCGCATCACGTGTCCAGTCCACCTTATTTTCGATATCCTGGCGTGTAGAACCGCGTCTCCGATTTTTGATGGTTGACGTAGGTCGTAACTTCGGATCCTTTCTCTCATTTGCGAGATACGAGATACTCCTAGCATCGATCTTTCGACTGCGCGTTCGATAACGGCAAGTGTTCTTTCACCCTGCCTACGCAGCGACCAGGTTTCTGCTGCATGCGTTAGGGGCAAGGATTTAAACGAAAAAGTGGGCACGGAGACGGATGTTCTTTGTCCTTTTCACTAAATCTGCGATTCTCTTAAATGTTCCCCAAGCCGCTCGTTTCCACCTGCACTCTGGAGCTAGGTCGTTCATCATATTGATTTCACGAATTAGACAGACGTAAGTGGAGCATTCGGAGGTCGTCGTTCCGTTGAGCGTGAATGGGGCAAACCTATCCGTTCCTCATGAACATCGTTTTAGTTAGATTTAGTTGAACACCAATCTTTCCACAGGCGCTATCGAGATCGGTCAACATTCGTTGGCTGATGCTGGCTTGGCTGATGTTTGGTGTTATGAGAACGATATCGTCAGCAAAGCGAAGATGGTTTAATTGTCGACCGTCAATTTTCACTCCCATATCGTCCCATTCTTATGTTCGCATGACGTTTTGGAGGGTGGCAGTGAATAGTTTTGGCGAAATTGTATCACCTTGTCGAACCCCTCTTCTTACATCAATGGTGATGTTGTTGTAGAATGGAGATATTTTGGTCGTAAATTTTTATAAAGTTCACGAAGAATCATTATGTACGGAGTATGGACGCCCTGGTTATACAGAGCCTCTATAACCGCTTCTGTTTTCACTGAATCAAAGGCTTTCTTCAGATCGATAAAAGTGAGACAGAGTGGTTGTTTGTACTCTCGCGAAACTTCAATGAGTCTTGTGATCGTGTGGATGTGGTCCATGGTACTAAATCCTTTTCTGAACCCTGCTTGTTCGCATGGCTGTCCTTCGTCCAGTGTTCTGTCAGTCCTGGTTAGGGTGACTCGAGTAAAGAGTTCATAGACAACGTACACCAAGTAGATTGGGCGATGATTGCCTATGTCGTGAAGGTCTCTCTTTTTGAACAACTATACGGTCTTGCTGGTCTTCCTTTGAATGACGACCTTGCAATATGACAGATAGCGAGTGAAGAGCCGAGCCAAGGAGTTGATGGGAAGTGACGGCAGGTTCTTAGGTGTTCTGGTCTAATCCACTCAGGACCGGGTGTTTTTCTGTTCTTCACCAACGATATAGCATGTTGGATTTCGAAAGGGAAGAAAATGGGGTCAGTGGAACGACATATTCATTGCGAAGAGATCCTAGTAAAGTTGGTGGATGATGCTCCATAGCCCTTCTGGAAGCTGTAAAAGTCTTGTCAGGGCATCGGAATCGACAAAATTGGATTTATATGGTAGGAAATTCGTATTCACATGTCTGACGTACCAATGACTGCAAAAATTTTGAAAATACAATAGATCGATGGCTGGATACGAGAAGGTCTAGCCACTGATCAATCTTTGAGCGAGGCACCAGCACTCGACTCCATTCGCAGCATCGCTAGAGGTGAGCAAAGTCTATCTGGTCTGTGCGATGACATTTCTTGACCTGCAAGAAGTTACTGTTTTCATTCTTCACAAGTCCCAAGTGTGGTAACAAATTCCTGACCCTGATTGAACAAGCGTTAATTACTCCGACACCCCCGTTGGTGGCGAAGTCGTTTTGCGCGATGCCTTCAAGCACTGATCAAAACGCTCCTCTGTATGAACTCTTATGGACTATGTTCATTAGAGCGAAAAAAGGATTTATTTATAGCACATTATACTCTTTTGATCAACCTTTTGTTGTAACACACATTTACAGATGCTGCCATCGTTCGATTACGGGGCAATAGCATGTGTTTCTGAGCTGCTATTCAATCGAACTCATTTTGATAATGGCAACGACACACTCGATGTGCGCTATTACGAAAACCTACCTATCGTACGTTTTATTTTACTAATTCTTACATTTATTTATTCTATGACCACAATCACGGCGTTACCTATCTTCGTCCATCTTATCAAGAAGCAGGAAGGTATCAATTTGACTGGCCATCCTCAGTTTTTTTCCAAGAGAGAAAGAGACGTCAATTGTTTGCGCAATCACAGAATACCAACAACCGGTTCAAAGACTTATAACTTTTAATATCAAGTGATGGATGCCTGAACATGGCGCATTGAAAATATCCGACTACCGTCGCCTATGCAATAACGGATAAAGGGAAAACTCTCTCTCTTGTCTTCGAGTGATTCTTAACAGGTTCCATGCATTCGACTTTATGAAACATTATTAGAAGCGACTGAATACATATGTAACCTTCAGAATACTCGTGGGGAGCAACTGGTTAATCTAATCAGTGCTTCTATCGTTGCAGACAAGACAGGTACCGTTTTTCCGAAACAGAGGGAGGAAAAGCTTGCTGAGCTAGTCAGCGGTGTAGAATCGAATCGATGACCACCTGGCTATGACGTGACATCTCTAAGCAATCCCTTGCGCTACGCTCCTTTCATACCTTCATTCAGTATCTTCCCCAATCCATGACAAATGTCAACAAAAACAAAGCTCAAGGAAACGATAGTGAACGACGACTGGATAAGAAACACAATATCAATGGCCTTAATAAGACACGTGTGTTCTGGAACAACCACCATTGGACTTGTTTGTAGCTAATATCAACCACAGTGCATTTGAATTTAGAAGTGATATATGAACGACAGAATCGTACTTGTCGTTGTCATCGTACTCCAAGCGTGCCCCACTGCGGGGTTATAGCATCGAAAAAATGTGAATATAAATATAATAGAGCATTCATATTCTGTGAAAACAAATTTGCGATGTGTGTGTTTAGAGCGCTTGGTGGTAATGCAGTGAAGTTTTCTCCAACTTTTGCGCTCCCTTCAACTTGTAAACCCAGAATTCCTCTCTGAGATCCATGAACTGTGACTGAGCGCACTCAACACTTACATCGCCTTCAGCGATGGATCTCCACGTTATAGTACTGTCGTTGCTGTTAAAGAGAAAAAACATGACAGCGCCACACAAATAGTGTGGTTTTTTTTTGCGTTCTTCGTGTGAGTAAACCACATTGATACGCTTTGCGGCACGAAAGGAACATTCGCATGCTTAATGTGCGATTGATAGACGATCTCAATCGTCAAAGAGATCATAAGAGTGTGAAATCAATTTGAAGTCATATTTCTATCTAGTATCTTACTTAGGTAGGTTTTCAACATGTCAAAGGAGCTAAAATATTCGAAAATTCGTGGTCTTCAGGACGCAGTTTATGTTAGACTATGGCTACTCTTAGACTAATAATATTCTTAGAAATTATGTCTAGATGATAAATAGTGTATCTGAGAACTTTTTGTTGTTGTTTGGATATCAACGCTCATTGCTTCTATGCAAAATCTTTAACTAGACAATTTCAAGGTCCGTTTTAACAAAGCGACTAATCAAAAGAACATGCAAGAACTGTGCCAGAATCCTTACGAGTATAAATGAGACGAAATCTGAGTTTGAAGTTTTATTTCACAATGTGTCATTACTTATGTTTTCTTCAAGCTTTAATTCAGGAATTTCCTCATCTCCATTTGTGTAATGTACAACGCTAGATCTTTCATGTTTGGATTACTTAATTTCTCATTGAAGATGCCGTCGATTCAGCCTACCACCTTGTTTATACAATGCTGATCTTATAGAGTTTTTTTCAACTCTTATGTTGTTTTTGTAACTTAAATGGCATAAATCATCGAAGTTATTCCGGCATCGACTGTTTGCTCACCTGTACTAGTAAAATAAATCAAAATATTCTTTTCTTGGCTCCTCAGTTTGAGATATGGTCTCCTTTCAGAAATGAGCAATCTGGAATTTGTAGCCGATTCTCTCTATCTTACCAAATCCTTGATACCGCTCAGATTTGACTTTGCTCTATTGCAGTGGTTTTTTTTTGAACGTTCTGCACACACTCTTTCAGATTTAAATGTGCTTGTAAATAAGACTTTTGAGCATTGCACAGTACTCTTCAGATTCAAATATGCTTGTAAATAAAACTTCAAGATTCTATAAAAATCTAGCTTCTCAAATTTTCAACGGCGAGGGGCAGCTGTAATTTTATCTATGCATTTTTAAACTGAAAAAACATAAATCAAGAAAGGAAAAGTCACTGGCTTCAGAAGATTTAAATTAATTGTAGTTAAACATGAAGTTTTCCTATTAGGTAGGCATCTGTAAATTTTAGCAGGCTTTATTAGTTTAAAAAGCTAATAAATTAGCATCATGTGGCTTTCATAAGGCTACGTTGTCGCGCAGATGTTCATTAATCTACTACAGATGCTATCGTATTCGGTTCCCCGTGTTAGCGCTACTGTTATGCTGAAGAAAAGTTCCATAACACTCGCTGGAGAATCAAACTTTATGCATGAATTCAATTAAAAACAAATTAATTATTCTTCATAATAAAGACCATTATTGTCCACGATACTCTGCCACCGATCTGCAAGCTTCCGGTTCACCCCGAAATCGCCATTCCTTGGGCTTTGAATCAAAAAAACTCGTGACGTGTCTCTTCAAGTTGATCAGATGTTTCGAATCGGCTCCACGCAGGAAATGTGCTATTCGGAAGTCAGACCATAATCGGACTGCGCAGCATCTGGACTGTGAGGTGGGTGCGACAAGACCTCAATTCTCCCCAATCCATCGAACTTTTCTTTAGTCTTCTTGGCGGTGTGAGGTTTGACATTGCCTTATTGAAACAGCGCGCACTTTTGACTCAGCAATGTCGGTTTTCCTCCTTTAACGCGTCATAGATTCTCATTCCTTATTTCTATAAGTTTCATATAAAAATATTCCTAAGTTATTTTCATGAATTTACAATAGCCGATACCGCGTGGAGCGAACATAAAGTATGAATTTTCGCAGGAGTTAAGAAGTTTTTCCTCGACTTAGTAGTTTTGTTATCTCTGCGTTTTGTATCGTTGCTACCCTATGGCTTATACATATACATGGTACAAAGATTTATTTATTGATGTTTGAGGCGCGGAGTGCCTGCAGTACATCTACAAACTCTGTGAAAAAGGTGTGAAATAAATCACACTTCATCCATTGTCCTTATTGTATTTTATGTCGCCGGGGAAAGTTGCTACATGCAAATATAGTAAAACGCTAAAAACTTCACTTGAAAATTTCACTTGACATAGAGTGTAAAACGTTCGCCTTCGATAACTCTCTGTACGGGAGAGCTGGGCTCCCGAGAGAACTGACTATGAAAAGATCGAAAGACGACGGGTTCTGCCCGATTGACGAGTCTGTAAACGAGACACGTGTATCGGGCTGTACAAGAGCCCTTACCAGACCACATGACAAGATGGCTCAAAATAATATTGAAAGGAGCTAAAAACTTCATTTAAGTCGAAGTTCAAATTTTGCTCTATTCTTTCTACTAATGTTTTATCTTTTCTCCAAGAGCTACAGTGTTTTCAACCAGCATAAAAACCGATGAACTTCGTTGTACTAGAAAATCCCCTCTCTGGAATGGCGCTATGATATTTGCATCCCGTTTTATCTGGAAATTTAAGTGACAGTGAATGTAAACATATTTTGTTTGCCCAATGACTTGGCCCATCCAGCCAGTAAGCAATCCCACGACTCATCGTTTGCGATCGAGAGTGCCATCTATCGCCACCATTTCCTGACTGATCTTATCAAAATAGCCACCATAGCAAATCGCTTCACAGAGATGTTCGTGTAATGAATTTATTTCTGAATCACTGAAAAAGTGATTAAGGGTTGTACAAGTTATATCTCTTCCAAACTGACTTATAAAACGTTTCAAAATCTGACAGAATCAATGTTCTAATTACAAACTAAGCCTTGTAAGTATTCACTTTCACATACGATGACTGATTAATATCACCGTTTGTGTTATCCAATGAAGACGCTATGGCGGGGATGACTTGTGAATCGGTACTCTTGACGCTCAATATTTCACAAAAAGCTTTTTCGTACGTTCCTTCCAACACCAAGCACAATGAAGAGAATCGACGTTGTCTCAGTTATTATCCTTGGCCTCACAACACCAATTCAGATTCTGTACGTGTTAATGAATTTAGAGGAAACTGATACGCTTTTCTGGAAACATTGAAGTGACTAGTATCTTGTTGAAAGTAGAGATACTTTTCCTAGTCTCACCGTTGTATGAGCTTAAAACACATCTAAAAAGTTGTAGAGGGAAATTTTAGCCTACTATGATAATCAAAAAATTGTCATCGGATTTGCTCATTGTTCATTATTTTGATCGATGAAAGCACAAGGAACTAAAGTGTGTTGCCATGAATTTAATGAGAAGCTACTGAAATATGATGGAATGCTCATTTGGTGCAGTGACTAATTGACATACACTGATGAATCAGCTCAATGTTTTCATTCTCTTGAACAGATCTAGTGCCAATCTATCGATCAGCTAGGAACGAAAGGCCTAATCAGCTCGGTTACTGAACCGAACCCGCATCCGATAACGAGTGTATTATAGCGCACCTGTAATCACCACGCTGCACACGCCCCTCGATATAGTTCTAATTTGGGATGAAAACGATAGCAGCTGTCAAATGACCACTTCTCAGAAAAAAACTCTCTCCAATTAAATCACACACTCTCACAACGTTCCCAATCTCGGTTCCTTTGCTTAGTGAATGAAGCCCAATTTTTGCGCTCATCGTGATACATATGGACGCCACTCTGCCCACTCCCTTTTTGCGCGACACCGTCTCTTTTATTACGATTCCCATCCTGTAAATTCGCTTCTCTATAGAATTCAAAAGAAAAGTTTTGCCACTCACTTCCGCCTTATGTGTGTGAACAAAGGCACTCACCGAGCAGGTAATCATACTCCTGCCAGCATTCAGCATGTCACGATGTACAAGGTTGGACAAGTTGTGCAAGGAGTATTGCATGATTACTTGTGACTGTGATGCTCAAACGGTACAATACCCAGAAGCGATAGTAGCGATTGAAAATTGAGGAAAAGAATCGCTTTCCAGAAGTGATATTCCACACTGATTGGGATGTCATTTTTGCTTCTCTTCGTTAACCATACTTTCCAAGTCTCAAACCCTCTCCAAAAGCAACAGTCTCACGCTTCAAATGAGATTTGAACAAAAAATTTATTTATAGGTACCTTTCACGGGTAATACCTGCTATAGTATTTTCACTTCCATTGGTTTCGAGATTCGCCAGCCAGCCCTCTTTCTCTCTCTCTCTCTCTCACTCTCTCAATTTTCGCTCTCGGACTTTCGTTGTTCTATATGAGAGTGATCATCACCATCGGAATCTCCAGGGGCTCTCCCAAATTGCCCCAAATAACCTCTGGTATAGACGAAAGGGGGTTACAAGACAAATCGATTAGTGCTGATCCGATAGTCTATTAGAGGTGGTTACTCTCGCTTCGGCTATTCTGTGCACAACTAGTATTCACTGAAACTCAGTACCTGAAAGTCAGCCAAGCAGGTAGTTGTGCTTAAGCGTTAATGTACCGTCAAAGGTTCAAGATTGCTCATCGATGTCCTAGCATTAGCGGAAAACACTGATTCCAACGATTAGCGGAAATCCTAATAATGTTGTAAAGTGGAGTTGAGGTGCGATAGACCTTATTCACAATCATTTTTTAGGAAATCAAAGCACTAAGTAAAGTTCACGTTTATACTAACGTTTTCTGAGTCTTTGAGAATCAATACAAAGAGTTGTAAACATCTCAAAGATCTCCTTATGTGCGCCCTTATTTTGTTCATTTTGTTTCTATTTATACATCTCTTTAATGCAAGAAAATCTTCATGCACTCTTGTTTAGTAAAGTCGTCCTTTGATCTTAACGTTTTCTATTTATAGATTCTGACAGGAGACTCTCTTACTGTTACTTCACTTTAGAAAACTATACCGATAATATCGATAAGAATGTTGGTGGAAAATGATGCTCAGATCTGTCAAACAGATATGAATGCGGGGTCTTTGATCGTTTGTGGGAACCACATATCGTCTATTGGTTCTGAGCTGAAGCTTCTGGATGGAATTTGTCAGATCAAACAATGAGCGGGACGGAAGCAACCGGATTCCGGAATTTCTTTGACAAAAACCCCAAATAATTGGCGACTACAAAAGTGTTGGTAGTGAAAAGGGTACGGATAACTGATAGCGCAGATAGCTAGATGTTTGGCGTCAAAATTAATCGATCTTTGAAAATATAATAAATAATCAAAGCTGAGTCAATCAAAAATGGGGAAATCGTTCCTTTTGTGGGACATTCCTTGTGAAGACCCTGATTCTTTAATGGCAGAACGAACAGTTGGGTTTGAAGCCTGCCAGCAATGGTTGACACGATGATGTCAACATGGCAATTGGCATCCAGGATACGTCTCAGACCTTCCACGCCTTTCGCATCGCAAGTGCAAACCCCCTAATAAAAACAAAGTGTTAATGAGGTACTAACGTTGATATTGATAGCTCAATAATTGCTTGAAGATATTTTATTAGACAGTCCAGTTTAAGCCAATCGTTGGTGAAGTCCGGTGTGTTAGTGGTGAGATACTCGTCTGAATAAATTCTTGCTTTGTGATTTTCAACTCCATACACCTATAGTCTGCCATCTAAACTGTTGTTCTGTGGAAATTTTTCAGTTTCCAGCCTTCTTATCATTGGCACGTAAGAGCTAATAAAGCTTTTCATCTCCGCATGTAGATATTACTCAAAACTATTCCATCTACATTTCTAAATAATTCTTGACGTTGATCTTTCAAAGATAATTTTTGTTGACTCTACTATTCAATGCGGTGACATGTGTTTGAGCTATATTACAATACCATCTGTTTTAGATGAAGCTACTGTTTTTGTGCGCTTTAATTGCTCTAACTGCTGCTGCCCCTAGACAAAAACGCCTTACTGTTGGAACGATCGCCGTCTCTGGAGGAGCTGGTGGCTCTACTGGGTGTGTCGTTACGGTGAGCATTATGCTTTCTTCCAATTGCACTGAACTAACTCTGCATCTCATTGCTAATTGATAATAAATTGCTGCCAAATAGTCGAAGCGACGTTCAAAGCAGTACTTGACCCAATCTAAAACTCATGTCATGCTTAAGGGAAATGTGCTATATGCCAACGGATTCAAATTGCGAGAACTAACTCCGATAGAACAGCAAGAACTGCAAGACTACCAGAATAAAGTGGCCGATTACAAAGCTGTAAGTGTGCCTTCTTTTAGAATTAGCGGAATTTGGTTTTGTACCTATAGTTGTATGTACTGTCTGTGGGCAAAATTCTTCAGTCTTGCTTTGATGAAGACTAATGAATATAGGATTCTAGGACGAGAATATTCTCGGTTATTTCAGACTCTTAAACAAGCCGTTAAAGAACGTCAGGAAAAGCTGAAAGCACGTTTGGCCGGGAAGAAAGGAAAAGCAGTGGAAACTAGTTCCGAAGAACTTCCAAAGGCACCGAAAAAGCCATCATTCTGCTCTCCCGACGATACAACTCAATTCTACTTCGACGGATGTATGGTACAGGTCAGTGAATTGCGGTATACACCAGCGATATGCAAACCTGACTACTTTGAAACATACGTCTAGGGTTTTTGTTTTACATCAGCGCAGAAGTTTTGTACTTAGCTGTTATTCAATGGTCCTCGTATTTATTCAAAAAATTCAATTTTCAAAATTTCCTCGACCTTAAACTATACAAAAGCCAAAACTTGTTATTTTGTGCAGTTTGTTCTGCGAATCAAAGCGAATACGTTCTCTTTCCAGTAGGGTTATAGTATCAACCATTCCTGGAGATGGAACTCTGTGAGTTTTGTCTGTAATTAACTACAGAACGTCGATGTAGGGGACGTTACATGCAGGGAAATACTTGGATTTATAAATGGGACTTGATATTAACCCTCTGAGGTCAACCTATGAAAACTTGGGTGGCTGTCGCTCTGAAATCAGCATTTACTTAGACAATAATGACGGGGAGAAATAATTTTCTGGGATCACCTTTGTATCCGTCGGCTTACACAATGAGAAAAGGTGTGAACGGAACTTAAGGAGCATAAAAGATCATTTTGATATGCCACAGTCACGTGCCGTAGATACCGGAGTCGGTACACGCTCTCGTCAAAGGGCTACGAAATCTGCTGAATTGCGGAAGATAGTCTACTTGACGAGGATAACTGACTACTGCTATGATCAATTCTAGACAATGTTTACCAATAGCAATACAGTTTTTATACGATTGAATTTCCACGGTGCAATTGTTTGCACAGCAATCATGTCCCATCGTTGAGTCATTGGGAGAAACTGGACAGATTCAATGAACATGTAGGATAGCGATTCGGAGCAGGGAGATGGTAGGTAATTGTTCGACTGATGGAAGGCATGTTAGCATTTCATTCGTTGTCCTGCAGGCAATCTTTAGTGAGATAATGTCGTCTTCGTAAAAGCACTTGTAATATTTTAATTGACACAAATTACACTCGAATATTCCCAAAGGATATTTGTAGCGGATAATCATATTCCTGCCATAGTATATGATGACTATGATTTTCTAGGTTATTACGAATACCGGTTCTTCTAGGGCGAGTCCGTTCAGCAATGTTTTTATTTCATAAAGTGGCAAAAACGTAATAGCAGACAGGTTGGGCTGCGATAAACCTTTAGAATCACGGATCAAGGTTTACATCGTTATTCCGAATGTGGAAATGGAATGCGGGGCACAGACTGAGTATGTAAAAGAGCAATTTCAGCTGCTTTTTTTAACTCCGCTTTAGGGTGTCATTTGTTTCCACCATATTTCTTTTTGCTTTTCTCAACAAGATGATAATATACAAAAGTTAACGCGAGTATTATTCCCCTCAAGTCGGTCATGTCGTAAGGGTACTTATCCTTTAATTGCTGTTTCATCAATGGCTTTTCAGGAAACAGGTTTTGTACTATTGTCATTGTCTCATTTTATGTTCTTTGAAGTCAACAAAGTCAAATTCCAAAGATCTCATGATTAGAGAACTTTTTAAGGAAGGGAAATAGAATTCTTCAAGAATTAGATCACAAAGCGAATGATAAAAAAAATTCAAATATTGTCAAAGTTTACAATAATATCATAGTGTCTTACAGAACAATAGGGTCTACGTCGGTAATACTTATGCGCGTGACCTGACACCAAGCGAAATCGAAGAGCTGAAAGTGTTCGAAAAGAAGCAGACCGTCTACCAAGATTATATTCAGAAGCAAGTACAACAGGTCAGGCCACTCTTCCGTTCATACATCTTTCTCTAATATCCTTTTATAGAGTGGTAAATAAGTGAAATAGAAAGGAGTCATTGCGCTAAGTTGAATTTGAAGGTAAAATATTATAGAAAGGTAGAGGAGTATATAAAACTGATATATGACTAAAACTCTCATGGAATTATTCTGTGCATTACGAGTGAAAGCATGGTGCTAAAATAATGAATTAAAGTCAAGGTGAAAATTAATGGTCTCTCAAAATACTCAGCTTTTTGATGAAGGCTTCGCTTAAACTAAACTTCACTTGTGATTATTATGAGACGAGGTTAGATTATTGTTTATGTGCATCTCAAGTGTACAATTACCGTAAGAATCAAGGAGTATCATATTTTCGAATAAGCTATTCTGTACGTAGTGTGATCTCTTCCGTATTGATTGGATAGCCTCTTTTGGGATGCTTTAATTTAAAGGTGTGTAAAAATGTTATAAATTGATTATTGTGAAAAAGGAAAATACAAAGAGCTAATGCTATCTTCAAACAAAGAATATGAAAAGTTGAAATCTCACACAATCTATTTCGTGTAGAAATGAAATTAGTTATTCACTGATGAACTACCCTAAAAAAGGTAAGAGCGGTCTGGGCTGGAAATTGGTACTCAATAGTAGTCTTAGTAACTTTCAATGAATTTATTAATCTGGCAAGTTTGAATGATTTCTATATTCCCTCATTTTTATCCTATTTCTTCTTTTTCATGTTTTGGTTTATAGTAATTTTCGATCCCTATCTGGCATAGCTTCAAAAAGAGCTGTGTGATTTTGAAAATCTCGATTGAAAACGATTTTGCCGGCATAAGTATAAACGAAAACGACGAGTTAGAAGATAAAAATAGAAATTAACTCAAAAGAATATTTCATGACCGAAAAGCAGGCGTCTTGTCTTTACTTTTTTGCGAAAATTGCACCGCTCTTACCTAGGGAATCATAGGGTAAACGTTGCACAAGCGTATGTGAAGAGACGGACAAGAGACAAAGAGTAAACATTGACATTAAATCATAGCAGGCTCTGAAAACAAATGTTTCAGCAGGTGAGCAATCTATCCGGAAGTTCTGACTTCTTCTCATCCTTCTTCGGTGGTGGAGAAGCCAAGCAGACCACAACTACCGAAGCCCCTGAGCTTCCCGAAGAGGCCCCTGAACAGCCAAATGTGCCTAATTTCTGTACTCCGATCTACTAATTTTTTCACGGTGAACAAATGTGTAATACATCTTCAATGCTCTTGATTTTGTTCTCCAGATTGCGGTGTCTACTGGTTCTATAGTAATTTGCGGCAATATTTGTTCTGTATAATTACACACATGTGTAACATGTTACATATGTATAGTTACACACAAATGTAATAAATATAGCCATAAAAATGAACATTGAAGAATAAAGGGAAACCCAGACTGTTACATATGGATGGCGACCTTGATTCTGTCGAAAAATAGGGCTACATGTGGGATACTACGTGCTATTGTATGGTATTAGGACAACAATGGTTGACAGAATTCCGGGAGAGGAAGAACATGATGAATCGGTGTTAATGGTAGCATTGCGCCTACCTATCCGTTTGCAGTGGGCGAACAAAGCCGATGGACTTCCATTAGGGCTTTCAGTAGCAAATGCTACGAGCTAATAGGAAAATATCGACAATGGCTGTTTCACGGATGGTCAAGTCTCATCGATTTTGCAACTATTTTGAGGAGATTAGACACTATAAGTTGACTATCGCCAAATTCTGAAACATGTTCCCCATCTGTAACATTCTAGCACACGACTCCCATTCGTAACTATTACCAGTGGTCAGGGTTGGTCTAATGAGTTTATTTTCTCCTAAATTTGTACTCTTCACTTCGAGGCTGGACTTCGACTTGGTGCCCCAAATTCTGCCCAACCTTAATTTTAGATGAATATCATGGTTTAATAGAACTTTCAATCGACTAATTTGAAAAACCTCGCTAAAGACCAGTATAATCTGACAATTCAATATCTGAGCCTTTAATGAAGTCTGTTGTGGACACTTATACAGTGTCAGGCACGTGTTCGGCTTTACAGCTTTGTCAGTTGTACGGTGCCCTTTGGTTCACTCAGTTCTACGAGGAGATATCCCTTATATAGAGACACTGACGCTGAAATATTTACATTTGCCGTTTGGTGATAAGACCACACAGCGGCCGGTGATGTACTCTCGATTGCTTGTGGCTAGTAAAACATAATTGTCATACCTTTTGTTTAGAGTATTTTTGAGACCTCGCTCAAAACAATATGATGTGATAGCAAATTTTGAGCCTTTCATGAGGTCTGTTATGGGAACTGACGGAGCTGTTATGCCGAAATATGTGCCTTGAACAGTATAGGGCTCAAATATGTCATCACATATTGTTTTAAACGTGGTCTCAAACAATCGAACCGAAATTAATGTGGGGATTCTTATGACACATAATACTTACTTAGATGATACTTAAGAAAACCGTCTTCACAAATTGTGCGGACTCCAGAACATGAAAATGTGCTGGTTTAGGTGTTCTGTTCCCTGAAGTCCAAAGGCAAGCTTAACCGTGGCTTTCTCAGGTCGTCACCTCATCAGAGCTATCGGCGGCCCTTGTGCATCAGAGGGAGATTACCACCTTGCGACCTTGCGAATAATAGCTACCAAGACAGCGGTCTTTTCTGGCGCTCTTTACTTTTAGCTAGGCTTTCCGAATGGCAACGTCAAACTCCTTTTTAACTTTGGTGGTTCTGCTAAGGGGTTGAACCTCCGCTGTATGTCTCAGTGCGGCACTACGAAACACTTCCCAGCTACGATGAGGCGGTAAACATTCTGGGAAGCATGACACATGTCACAGACTCAAAATTTTGAGTAAACAGCTTGCATATCTTCAATCCGGATCTTACATATCATCAGCTTTATATAATTACGTTGGTCACTCTTTCACTGCCACCTTAATGACATTTAGAATCAACAAATCATGTAAATTTGAAGCGACTAACAATGGTTCTTGGAAGATTATCCTTGATGCGTTATGATACGAAGAGATGATCACGTGATGCTCTGCAACGCTCTCTGATCACATCGACTACTCACTCAATCATTCAAAACACTACTAGATGACAGGATAGTAGTCAGAAACTTCTTAGCTGAACGAAGGATCTGGAACTTGAATCACTCAATGATCTACGAAGATCACTGATTTTCCTAGTCTTGAATTGAGGAAAAAGACGTACCTTTGGTTGTGACAAATACTTAAGGGGTGCAAATGCATTCGGCTTCGTCAAGTATTGTCATGAAAGATTGAACACATAGGTAAACTGGAAATCAGTTGCGGTGGCTCAACGATCTATCAAGTCACTTCTGCTGTCTCGCCCTAGCAATGAGGCACCAAATTGCCAAATTTGGAAGGATGGAAGGCTACGTGAGTCCAGTGAGGACAGTCGAACCAAAGACGACGAGTGTGGTGCACGATACCTTAAACCATTTCACTACGCTCTTTCACACATAATCCTTAATACCATAGAGACAAGTCAAGTGCATTCTTCATCACCAAGCTCGTCGTGCTTTTAGATATTCCCTGACCATCTACTATTCGCCATGGATTTTGTCCTCAACAGATTTCGATTTGATCTTGAATGGTTCTATTACGTTTTACGTCTAACCTGTTCGGATTATGTTACAACTTTAAGTTTTGTTTGTAAGTGTTGAAAAGATAGCCCCACTCCGTAGGTCCTAACATGTCCATTTGTTCACAGAGTAAATTGAACCAATAGGGAAATCAAGTCAGGAGAACACAGTGGCTTTAAAACTCATCGAGATTCCGCAGGTGCACCACTCCTCGTTCCAAAGCAATTCAAGGAGAAGAATTAATTATAATTGCACTGCTGCTCAAATGTACGGTGTATGGCAATTGTGGATTACTTTGATAGCTAAAGTATTCGGATTGGAATTATAGTACTCAGTGTTATGATGCTACTCATATAACTTAGAGAATTGAGTGGTGAGCAAAAACACGGCCTCAGCCGGGAATCAAACCCGCGTTTCATCCTATCTGGGGACACGTGCTCTACCACTACACCACCGAGGAACATTTGCGACCGCTCATTCTATTTGGATTCTTTACAGAATTTTCATTAGAGCTTTGTTTTTTATAACGCTTATTTTCTAGTTGCTCAAATTTAAATTCATGTGATTATATAAAGTTTGAAATCCTAAAAATTTTCATTTTGGATGCGAAAACCATGCAAGGCATCGCGAATGTTACTTCATTCTTCTGTATAAAACTTATTTGCTCAATTGCTAAAAATATGAGTCTGGAAAAAGTGACTTAAATAAGTCTTTACTTCTTGTACAAAAATATACGATGGAAAAAATTTGCGTGTAAATTGTGAGGGAGAGGGGGAAAGGGGCAGGGTGGAAGGGGGGGGGGGGGGGGGGAGGTGAGGGATGGAGGATAAGTTGAGCTCACATATGAGTCGTATAATGATCATAAAAAAGTGATAAAATCTGACGAACACAACTCGTATAATATTTGTAGGTTCCATCGTTCCTGAGGGATGGGGGTTTAACTATTCCAGGAGACGATATCGACTTCAAGTGCAATATCTTAGAGAACTTAGGAAACAAAGTAAACGCCATTAAGCGTGGTTATCTCAATGTACAGAACGTTTAACACGATTTTTCCTGGACCAGACTTAGCTCGCCTTCCCGTGATGTAATGTACATGTTGCTCCTTACTCAGTACCAAGTTATCATTGAAACACCCATAAAATTCAGTTTTTTTTGGCCATTAAATGAGGCATTCTATCCAACTACGCCTTTGCTATGACAATAAAGATGACTACAGTGCCAAGATAATGAGTTTCATCTATGAAATCATTTGATGAACGGCTTCTCATTAGTGCAACAATATCTTTACGTGATTTACGTTTTTCATCTTTGACTTTTTAGCCAGTCCTAAAATGCGATGAAGACTTTAAAAAGCCGACTTCCGTTTTAAAATTTTTAATAAACTTAATAAATAAATTTGAAAACGTGACATAATAGGTCAGTATTTTCTAATATGGACAGCTACAAGCGGCAAACGCTGCTGGGCAGAGGGAGAGAATAAAGTTAGAGAGATTATAAACACTGCATGCACCCCTATTTTTTATCTCTTCATATCGAACTCCTCAATATCGACTCATTTGGAATATTGGGAAACGTCTGTAACATTGAATCCTTTGACATGAGCAATTCCCAGCACTGATGAATAATTTTTTGAAGTTCTTTAGTGCATAATTTATTACTGGTTATAGTACTGTATAGTATAGTATAGGAATATTGCAGTATGGGGTGTCAAACCACAAGGGTACTGATATAAGAATAAAATTTGCAGCCTAGAGCGGTTTTTGGACTAGTAATATCTTTCTCCGGAAGCTTACTAGTTCTTCACTACCATGTAGACTTTCAATCTACATTCATCTAGGCCGTGAATCAACTCGAAAGTTTAATCTCGGCTCTCTGACAGAATAACATCCTGTATCGTAAAACATTAATATTCATAATTATCAAATAATGTTGCGTTCCATTACGGGTCAATCAGAGTTCATAACATTGTCTTAACCACATTCTACTGCGTCACGGTTTCAACCAATGACATTTATTTGCTCCTTTGATTGAAAAAAATGATCGAGAGAGGATTAGCGTTGCCCTTTCCTAAACCATGTAAACCGTGGCAGAATTCATCATGTAAAAAAACCAACATATTCCTTTTTCTCAACAATCTGCTCACAATTCTTTGCAGAACCATTGCTAGTCGCTTCAAATTTACATGATTTGTTGATTCTAAATGTCATTAAGGTGGCAGTGAAAGATGTGACCAACGTAATTATATAAAGCTGATGATATGTAAGATCCGGATTGAAGATATGCATGCTGTTTACTCAAAATTTTGAGTCTGTGAACATGTGTCATGCTTCCCAGAATGTTTACCGCCTCATCGTAGCTGGGAAGTGTTTCGTAGTGCCGCACTGAGACATACAGCGGAGGTTCAACCCCTTAGCAGAACCACCAAAGTTAAAAAGGAGTTTGACGTTGCCATTCGGAAAGCCTAGCTAAAAGTAAAGAGCGCCAGAAAAGACCGCTGTCTTGGTAGCTATTATTCGCAAGGTCGCAAGGTGGTAATCTCCCTCTGATGCACAAGGGCCGCCGATAGCTCTGATGAGGTGACGACCTGAGAAAGCCACGGTTAAGCTTGCCTTTGGACTTCAGGGAACAGAACACCTAAAACCAGCACATTTTCATGTTCTGGAGTCCGCACAATTTGTGAAGACGGTTTTCTTAAGTATCATCTAAGTAAGTATTATGTGTCATAAGAATCCCCACATTAATTTCGGTTCGATTGTTTGAGACCACGTTTAAAACAATATGTGATGACATATTTGAGCCCTATACTGTTCAAGGCACATATTTCGGCATAACAGCTCCGTCAGTTCCCATAACAGACCTCATGAAAGGCTCAAAATTTGCTATCACATCATATTGTTTTGAGCGAGGTCTCAAAAATACTCTAAACAAAAGGTATGACAATTATGTTTTACTAGCCACAAGCAATCGAGAGTACATCACCGGCCGCTGTGTGGTCTTATCACCAAACGGCAAATGTAAATATTTCAGCGTCAGTGTCTCTATATAAGGGATATCTCCTCGTAGAACTGAGTGAACCAAAGGGCACCGTACAACTGACAAAGCTGTAAAGCCGAACACGTGCCTGACACTGTATAAGTGTCCACAACAGACTTCATTAAAGGCTCAGATATTGAATTGTCAGATTATACTGGTCTTTAGCGAGGTTTTTCAAATTAGTCGATTGAAAGTTCTATTAAACCATGATATTCATCTAAAATTAAGGTTGGGCAGAATTTGGGGCACCAAGTCGAAGTCCAGCCTCGAAGTGAAGAGTACAAATTTAGGAGAAAATAAACTCATTAGACCAACCCTGACCACTGGTAATAGTTACGAATGGGAGTCGTGTGCTAGAATGTTACAGATGGGGAACATGTTTCAGAATTTGGCGATAGTCAACTTATAGTGTCTAATCTCCTCAAAATAGTTGCAAAATCGATGAGACTTGACCATCCGTGAAACAGCCATTGTCGATATTTTCCTATTAGCTCGTAGCATTTGCTACTGAAAGCCCTAATGGAAGTCCATCGGCTTTGTTCGCCCACTTCAAACGGATAGGTAGGCGCAATGCTACCATTAACACCGATTCATCATGTTCTTCCTCTCCCGGAATTCTGTCAACCATTGTTGTCCTAATACCATACAATAGCACGTAGTATCCCACATGTAGCCCTATTTTTCGACAGAATCAAGGTCGCCATCCATATGTAACAGTCTGGGTTTCCCTTTATTCTTCAATGTTCATTTTTATGGCTATATTTATTACATTTGTGTGTAACTATACACATGTAACATGTTACACATGTGTGTAATTATACAGAACAAATATTGCCGCAAATTACTATAGAACCAGTAGACACCGCAATCTGGAGAACAAAATCAAGAGCATTGAAGATGTATTACACATTCGTTCACCGTGAAAAAATTAGTAGATCGGAGTACAGAAATTAGGCACATTTGGCTGTTCAGGGGCCTCTTCGGGAAGCTCAGGGGCTTCGGTAGTTGTGGTCTGCTTGGCTTCTCCACCACCGAAGAAGGATGAGAAGAAGTCAGAACTTCCGAATAGATTGCTCACCTGCTGAAACATTTGTTTTCAGAGCCTGCTATGATTTAATGTCAATGTTTACTCTTTATCTCTTGTCCGTCTCTTCACATACGCTTGTGCAACGCTTACCCTATGATTCCCTAGGTAAGAGCGGTGCAATTTTCGCAAAAAAGTAAAGACAAGACGCCTGCTTTTCGGTCATGAAATATTCTTTTGAGTTAATTTCTATTTTTATCTTCTAACTCGTCGTTTTCGTTTATACTTATGCCGGCAAAATCGTTTTCAATCGAGATTTTCAAAATCACACAGCTCTTTTTGAAGCTATGCCAGATAGGGATCGAAAATTACTATAAACCAAAACATGAAAAAGAAGAAATAGGATAAAAATGAGAGAGTATAGAAATCATTCAAACTTGCCAGATTAATAAATTCATTGAAAGTTACTAAGACTACTATTGAGTACCAATTTCCAGCCCAGACCGCTCTTACCTTTTTTAGGGTAGTTCATCAGTGAATAACTAATTTCATTTCTACACGAAATAGATTGTGCGAGATTTCAACTTTTCATATTCTTTGTTTGAAGATAGCATTAGCTCTTTGTATTTTCCTTTTTCACAATAATCAATTTATAACATTTTTACACACCTTTAAATTAAAGCATCCCAAAAGAGGCTATCCAATCAATACGGAAGAGATCACACTACGTACAGAATAGCTTATTCGAAAATATGATACTCCTTGATTCTTACGGTAATTGTACACTTGAGATGCACATAAACAATAATCTAACCTCGTCTCATAATAATCACAAGTGAAGTTTAGTTTAAGCGAAGCCTTCATCAAAAAGCTGAGTATTTTGAGAGACCATTAATTTTCACCTTGACTTTAATTCATTATTTTAGCACCATGCTTTCACTCGTAATGCACAGAATAATTCCATGAGAGTTTTAGTCATATATCAGTTTTATATACTCCTCTACCTTTCTATAATATTTTACCTTCAAATTCAACTTAGCGCAATGACTCCTTTCTATTTCACTTATTTACCACTCTATAAAAGGATATTAGAGAAAGATGTATGAACGGAAGAGTGGCCTGACCTGTTGTACTTGCTTCTGAATATAGTCTTGGTAGACGGTCTGCTTCTTTTCGAACACTTTCAGCTCTTCGATTTCGCTTGGTGTCAGGTCACGCGCATAAGTATTACCGACGTAGACCCTATTGTTCTGTAAGACACTATGATATTATTGTAAACTTTGACAATAATTGAATTTTTTTTATCATTCGCTTTGTGATCTAATTCTTGAAGAATTCTATTTCCCTTCCTTAAAAAGTTCTCTAATCATGAGATCTTTGGAATTTGACTTTGTTGACTTCAAAGAACATAAAATGAGACAATGACAATAGTACAAAACCTGTTTCCTGAAAAGCCATTGATGAAACAGCAATTAAAGGATAAGTACCCTTACGACATGACCGACTTGAGGGGAATAATACTCGCGTTAACTTTTGTATATTATCATCTTGTTGAGAAAAGCAAAAAGAAATATGGTGGAAACAAATGACACCCTAAAGCGGAGTTAAAAAAAGCAGCTGAAATTGCTCTTTTACATACTCAGTCTGTGCCCCGCATTCCATTTCCACATTCGGAATAACGATGTAAACCTTGATCCGTGATTCTAAAGGTTTATCGCAGCCCAACCTGTCTGCTATTACGTTTTTGCCACTTTATGAAATAAAAACATTGCTGAACGGACTCGCCCTAGAAGAACCGGTATTCGTAATAACCTAGAAAATCATAGTCATCATATACTATGGCAGGAATATGATTATCCGCTACAAATATCCTTTGGGAATATTCGAGTGTAATTTGTGTCAATTAAAATATTACAAGTGCTTTTACGAAGACGACATTATCTCACTAAAGATTGCCTGCAGGACAACGAATGAAATGCTAACATGCCTTCCATCAGTCGAACAATTACCTACCATCTCCCTGCTCCGAATCGCTATCCTACATGTTCATTGAATCTGTCCAGTTTCTCCCAATGACTCAACGATGGGACATGATTGCTGTGCAAACAATTGCACCGTGGAAATTCAATCGTATAAAAACTGTATTGCTATTGGTAAACATTGTCTAGAATTGATCATAGCAGTAGTCAGTTATCCTCGTCAAGTAGACTATCTTCCGCAATTCAGCAGATTTCGTAGCCCTTTGACGAGAGCGTGTACCGACTCCGGTATCTACGGCACGTGACTGTGGCATATCAAAATGATCTTTTATGCTCCTTAAGTTCCGTTCACACCTTTTCTCATTGTGTAAGCCGACGGATACAAAGGTGATCCCAGAAAATTATTTCTCCCCGTCATTATTGTCTAAGTAAATGCTGATTTCAGAGCGACAGCCACCCAAGTTTTCATAGGTTGACCTCAGAGGGTTAATATCAAGTCCCATTTATAAATCCAAGTATTTCCCTGCATGTAACGTCCCCTACATCGACGTTCTGTAGTTAATTACAGACAAAACTCACAGAGTTCCATCTCCAGGAATGGTTGATACTATAACCCTACTGGAAAGAGAACGTATTCGCTTTGATTCGCAGAACAAACTGCACAAAATAACAAGTTTTGGCTTTTGTATAGTTTAAGGTCGAGGAAATTTTGAAAATTGAATTTTTTGAATAAATACGAGGACCATTGAATAACAGCTAAGTACAAAACTTCTGCGCTGATGTAAAACAAAAACCCTAGACGTATGTTTCAAAGTAGTCAGGTTTGCATATCGCTGGTGTATACCGCAATTCACTGACCTGTACCATACATCCGTCGAAGTAGAATTGAGTTGTATCGTCGGGAGAGCAGAATGATGGCTTTTTCGGTGCCTTTGGAAGTTCTTCGGAACTAGTTTCCACTGCTTTTCCTTTCTTCCCGGCCAAACGTGCTTTCAGCTTTTCCTGACGTTCTTTAACGGCTTGTTTAAGAGTCTGAAATAACCGAGAATATTCTCGTCCTAGAATCCTATATTCATTAGTCTTCATCAAAGCAAGACTGAAGAATTTTGCCCACAGACAGTACATACAACTATAGGTACAAAACCAAATTCCGCTAATTCTAAAAGAAGGCACACTTACAGCTTTGTAATCGGCCACTTTATTCTGGTAGTCTTGCAGTTCTTGCTGTTCTATCGGAGTTAGTTCTCGCAATTTGAATCCGTTGGCATATAGCACATTTCCCTTAAGCATGACATGAGTTTTAGATTGGGTCAAGTACTGCTTTGAACGTCGCTTCGACTATTTGGCAGCAATTTATTATCAATTAGCAATGAGATGCAGAGTTAGTTCAGTGCAATTGGAAGAAAGCATAATGCTCACCGTAACGACACACCCAGTAGAGCCACCAGCTCCTCCAGAGACGGCGATCGTTCCAACAGTAAGGCGTTTTTGTCTAGGGGCAGCAGCAGTTAGAGCAATTAAAGCGCACAAAAACAGTAGCTTCATCTAAAACAGATGGTATTGTAATATAGCTCAAACACATGTCACCGCATTGAATAGTAGAGTCAACAAAAATTATCTTTGAAAGATCAACGTCAAGAATTATTTAGAAATGTAGATGGAATAGTTTTGAGTAATATCTACATGCGGAGATGAAAAGCTTTATTAGCTCTTACGTGCCAATGATAAGAAGGCTGGAAACTGAAAAATTTCCACAGAACAACAGTTTAGATGGCAGACTATAGGTGTATGGAGTTGAAAATCACAAAGCAAGAATTTATTCAGACGAGTATCTCACCACTAACACACCGGACTTCACCAACGATTGGCTTAAACTGGACTGTCTAATAAAATATCTTCAAGCAATTATTGAGCTATCAATATCAACGTTAGTACCTCATTAACACTTTGTTTTTATTAGGGGGTTTGCACTTGCGATGCGAAAGGCGTGGAAGGTCTGAGACGTATCCTGGATGCCAATTGCCATGTTGACATCATCGTGTCAACCATTGCTGGCAGGCTTCAAACCCAACTGTTCGTTCTGCCATTAAAGAATCAGGGTCTTCACAAGGAATGTCCCATAAAAGGAACGATTTCCCCATTTTTGATTGACTCAGCTTTGATTATTTATTATATTTTCAAAGATCGATTAATTTTGACGCCAAACATCTAGCTATCTGCGCTATCAGTTATCCGTACCCTTTTCACTACCAACACTTTTGTAGTCGCCAATTATTTGGGGTTTTTGTCAAAGAAATTCCGGAATCCGGTTGCTTCCGTCCCGCTCATTGTTTGATCTGACAAATTCCATCCAGAAGCTTCAGCTCAGAACCAATAGACGATATGTGGTTCCCACAAACGATCAAAGACCCCGCATTCATATCTGTTTGACAGATCTGAGCATCATTTTCCACCAACATTCTTATCGATATTATCGGTATAGTTTTCTAAAGTGAAGTAACAGTAAGAGAGTCTCCTGTCAGAATCTATAAATAGAAAACGTTAAGATCAAAGGACGACTTTACTAAACAAGAGTGCATGAAGATTTTCTTGCATTAAAGAGATGTATAAATAGAAACAAAATGAACAAAATAAGGGCGCACATAAGGAGATCTTTGAGATGTTTACAACTCTTTGTATTGATTCTCAAAGACTCAGAAAACGTTAGTATAAACGTGAACTTTACTTAGTGCTTTGATTTCCTAAAAAATGATTGTGAATAAGGTCTATCGCACCTCAACTCCACTTTACAACATTATTAGGATTTCCGCTAATCGTTGGAATCAGTGTTTTCCGCTAATGCTAGGACATCGATGAGCAATCTTGAACCTTTGACGGTACATTAACGCTTAAGCACAACTACCTGCTTGGCTGACTTTCAGGTACTGAGTTTCAGTGAATACTAGTTGTGCACAGAATAGCCGAAGCGAGAGTAACCACCTCTAATAGACTATCGGATCAGCACTAATCGATTTGTCTTGTAACCCCCTTTCGTCTATACCAGAGGTTATTTGGGGCAATTTGGGAGAGCCCCTGGAGATTCCGATGGTGATGATCACTCTCATATAGAACAACGAAAGTCCGAGAGCGAAAAATTGAGAGAGTGAGAGAGAGAGAGAGAGAAAGAGGGCTGGTTGGCGAACCTCGAAACGAATGGAAGCTAGGGGTGGTGGTGGTGAGGGAGGAGCTGAAACTAATGGGAGGCGGTCCTCTATCACAATGTCCCAGTGGAGCAAATATCCAACGAGATGGTGAACTGCCCCGTAAATGTCAGCTTGATTGATATACAGCCTGAAACGACCCCGATTCTCCATGAACGTTATCCACTACGGCTCGAGTGATAACGTACGTACCTAGAGCCAGTGTACAAACGAGAATTGTGAATCTAAATTGTTTTCTTTTGTTTATCAAAGAATATTTTGACAAGCATGAGGAGCATGAACGTTAGCGTGAGCATCTTGTATTGATAGCATCTTTTCTTCTCTCTCGATTGATGCAAAGTCGAGCGTCAAGGGCAAAAGAAGCCAAACATCAAAAGCGCCGTGTTAGTTCGCAGTTCAAATGGTTCTTTAGGCCATAAAAAAGCCGACAAGGGTAAGAAAAGCTAACCCAAAAAGAAACCGGCGAAGAACAAAAAAATTAATCTAGTAGCTGGCAGCTTCCATCGAGATCTGGGATAACATCTTGCTTGACTGCTCAGGCATTTCATAAATGAAATACGGAGATTGTGATCTTGTAAGACGGCAAAAAGCACTAACCTCAAGTTGTTGTATTTATTAATGATGTAGCTTGATACCACGCTAATAGCAATCTATGATGGAGTGATTTATTAGATCTCACCGAAAACAACAACTGTGTTACTGAGGGGTAATGATCAAACAAGCGAGGCCGACACGAGAGCAGGCACGACCTTGAGCACTACACCGACAGAAATGACTGACGGTGTACGAAATCGAATGGGCGGAACATGTCGGTCATAACTATACGTAATCGAATACGCCCACCCAAGAAGAGCTTTCAGTTTGCCGCTCATAATACACTAATGTTGAATACCTATCGGCGGACAGCACTGTAAAGCATCTCAGGAGATTTCAAAAGTGCGAAAAAGCCTTGGACAAGCCTATTTACTCTGTTCGAAAAATCACTAATACCGACCGCTGCTGATGTGATCTGATAAATCAAAAGCGCCAAGATCCGAGCGCTGTGTAGAGTCGGTTGAAAGGGCGCAAGGCGATTGAAGAGGCACTTTATCAGCTTGTCAACGTGTTCAAGCCAAATGGACAAAGAAAACATAGCACAGGCTTCCATATGACTAACGATGACAATGACTAGTCCGGTGCATCTTCAATTGACATTTATCGATGACTTTGTCGACGATGAAAACGCGATAGTTTTGCCAGCGCAGTTTTTATACAAGTTCTATCAAAAGATATGGAACATGCATGATGTGTTCTAAACTTATATCTATTCTGTTGTCCATCTTTTTTTTCTATTTCACACTGGCTACAAAAATCACTTTGTATCTTCTCTTACTTTGGGAATTTTCTTTTTGCTTATGGAAGTTGACAAAGATCGAGCAGATCACTCGAATCGCACCATAGCAATATTAAGCCAGACCAGATCTTCAACAGATGCTGTCACCAGTTCTTTATAAATTGAAAAGAGAGAGCTCACCCAGAAAATCGTCAAAATATTACTTTACTTCATCACAAAATTGATTTTTGGTGGTTTAAGGATGGTGACATGTGAGTACTCAAGCCGGATTTAGACCATCAGCTCAGACGTATTGATAGGCATCACTAGTACTCCGCTACCAGCAACTTGGCTACACTAGTTATTCTCAGTTGATTTACAATCTGTAAAACCTATGCAACTGCAACGACTAGAAAAAAGTCTTAGTGAAGGCTTTAGTGATGCTAATCTAAGTTTATCGCAATTATAGACCTGTTTCTTAGCTCACTTTGAACAGCTTTACCTAGATGAGGAAAATTACTCAAGAAAATTCTGTTACTTCCTTTTCCGCTTGAAGATCCAACGTTACCACGCTCAATGATGGTTTTCATAGATTTAATATTAGCACGTAGTAATTTGCACATTATACTTTCTTTATAGATCGGAACAGAAACTAGTTGCTCGCCCTCTACTCTCGAAATTACGAGGGAATTTGTAAGTGAACACTTACCACTGCCACATAATGCAAAATGAATGAATGCTACGGACATCTCTTTGTGTGTCTTAAATTGTAGTAATGCACTGCTTTTTTGATGAGGAGGCACGACTTTTCTAGCAGTAGGATTTATTAGAAATAGTATAATCAATATTGGCTAATGATTCGGTGATTTTGCCTTCTTCTGGACCGGTAAAGATCAAATTGAAAGGAAAGCTACATAGTAGAACACTTCTATAACTTCAGAAACGAAAACTTAATACGCAACTTTTTGTTTCTATAGTAAACGGCTTCTTCGTAACACAAACGGTGAATAGTGTTCAGAGGAGGCTTACTGTGCCAGCGAAAACTTGTGCATAAAGCTCTTCTTGTTTTAAGATTATTGAAGTGCTTGACTGAATATATTGTATCTTAGATGACTTTTTCACGTTCTAAATAAGGCAAAATCGTGGAGTCGTTGACTAGCTTTATTTTGAACAAGTTTGTTGCTAACCACCTCGTGTCACCTCATCAAAGAAACAGTGAATTATCCAGCTAATGACAGTCTCAATAGAAAGTCAACTCTGCAAAATGCATTCATAAAACAATGAAACTGATCAAGTTTGCATGCCAAACTTATTTCACCGACCCAATGCAAAGCAGTAATCAATGCACTAGTACCAGAAATGACAGTCGAAAAGATCGCAGGTAGAGTAGTCTATTATTTTTCACTAAGTTGGCCACTAATATCGAGGCGCGTGGATCGAGGACCTGAACTGACACGGAGATATATTCCTTGCCGGAGCGGTAAACTGGACATCGTAAAGGTCACGATGAGATGGTGATAGGATTGATATGATAAGGCGGATATGACAAATTGTACGGAATACTGCTGCTTTTATAGGCATATTCAGCCATCCTGCCCACACAGCTGACGTTGTTATGAGTCAGCGTCGAACGTCGTGTTGTGCACATCCGCCATGCTTCTCTTACAAATTCACAGCTGCACGTTATGGCTGTAAGGCAGAAAATTTGTATAACCAATTGCTTGTCAATCCCTGGATTAAAATTGAAATACTCCTAGCGAGCGAACGAAAACTTGTTTATCTGGTTGGACCTACGTAAGATGAGTGAACGAGTCCGGCGATGAAAATCATTGATGTGTCAACTATTCAGGTTGCTAAAGTTTGCACAAGTTCTCAAGAAAAATATCGGCAGTCAACAAAGGGCACTGACTTTTTGATTTAGACTTACCATTCATCCCTTTGTTCAACTGAATGTGAAAAGTGAACAGCGCGAAATTGTAGACTATCAGGTTATGTTGTTTTTTCAGACGGTTATACTTATCAGCATCTTCTTAACCCTGAAGAAGTCAGTTTTTGTGGTGTAAATTAGAATAAGTTAATTAAAGTATCTTTAATATATGAGATCAATGTATGATTGTATGCAATGTATGCCATGCGTGTAGCTATAGTACAATGGTTAGGGCTGCACTGCATTACAGATGGAATTGGTCTTTAGGAACTCCTCAAATCCGTAAAGCCGCTGCAGAGGAAGCACGTTGGTATCAGACTTTCTTAGAAAGATAAAACGAGTAACTAAGAGATCAGCGAGCCATCGAGATTTTTTTTGTAGGGAGGGCAGCATAGTGTATTCATTAAAGATTGATTTAAACCTACAGCCTTATCTTTTGTTCGAACTTGAGCGTCAGAATCCTTTTCATTAGTTTTGGTCGAAATCGTTGAAGGAAAAATTTCAAAACGACCGGAACTGGAAAGTACAAAGAAAGTCTTTGGAAATAAAGGCTCTCAGAAAACAACAGAAATACTGTTTTTATTCACTGCTGTATTGTTTTATCGATTTTGAGATGTCTACATCACCATTTGAGCCAACATGTCGTGTGGTCTGGTGATGGGCTCTTATACAGCCCGATAAATGTGTTTCGACCTCACAGTCTCGTCAATCGGGCAGAACCCATCGTCATTCAATCTTTTTTAACCAATCTTCTCGGGAGCCCTACTCTCCCTACAGAGAAGTATCGAAGACGAACGCTTAAGACTATAAGTAAAGTGAAATTATCACCGAACTTACAGTGTTGTACACTCGATTGCTCTTTGACTGGATTTCTATCATATTGTAACTTTGTTTCGAGAGTTTTATTGAGATCGCGCTCAAATTTCAATAGATCTCAGACAGAAGAGCAATCGAGTGACAACAGTGTATGTTCGGTGATTTCACTCGACCTACAGTGTAAAGCGTTCGCCTTCTATACCTTTGTAGGGGAAGTAAGGCTCCCGAGAGGATTGGCTAAAAAAGTTTGAAAGACGACTGGTTTTGCCCGGCTGACGAGTCTGTAAGGACGAAACACATGTATCGGGCTGTACAAGAGCCCATTACCAGACCACATGACATGCTGGCTCAAATATGAATAAAGAGATCTATTGAAATTTGAGCGTGGTCTTGATAAAACACTCGAAATACATATTTCAAGATGATTGAATAACATTGATAGGATAAAAATATGTGGAACACCTTCTATTTTGCTAAACTGGACCATTTTGGCTTAGCTACATCGCAATTTTTTGAATTACCGAGCATAATTGGAGTGTTCCTATAATTGTTCCTAATTGTGATAATTAATAATAATTGTGTTCCTAGAGGTGACTTCACCCAATGGCAGGAATTTGAGCAACACGCTAACAATATAAATCTTTTGGGTTCCATTTATTTGTCGATACATCAGTAGCAAAGCAATCATTTGAAAATTCAAACAAAGATCCTTAATGTAGTTGCAATCCCTCTGAACAGTTTCGTCGTAATTATGGGTTCCGTCTTCTCTTCGCAACAATTATTTGAAATTCGCTTTACATAGTAAAATAGTCTGATTGAGGCCGCTGTTCTAAGAACATCAAAATTCCTCATGCCATGACATGTAGTTTGAGTGTGAGTGGCAATGATTTCTGATAATATCTCACTATTCAAATTATTCAAGGCAATCCTCCCCACATGATCATTTCAGAAGTTCTAAGATTGAGGACAGTGTCATCGCTCGCGTTGTGTTCTTCCACTGCAACAATTTTTTGCTTATTATGTCAAACTAAAGTGATTTCATGTCTTTCAACTTTTATTCAGACACTTCTTATTGCTGCTTATAATTAGCAGAAAAAATAACCAAAAATTACAAGTGAAGAGCTGATGGAATATTGTAAAAACTTTAGTATTGCACAATCCAATCCGAACATTCAACGAAACGATTCTAACACACGTTTGGTCTTCGAGTCTCGGGCAGATCTTATTTCCTCTTAGCAATGGTGTTCATGTGATTGTTGTTTAGCAGGTTGAAATTCGCAGAGTTCCTCTCCAGTCGCTCACTCAATTGACAGGATGAGTCACAATAACACGTGACGATAGCTAGTTTCCAAAAAGTGAATGAGATTGTCGATCGCTGGCAATATCATAATATGGAAAACGGCATAATCCAAGTGCGATTATCGTTCAGTTGTCGTGTAATCCATCTGAAGGGCAAACTGCGTTATTACCACCAAGAAACGTCGAATTTCATCCGAAAACATAAATTAATGTTATAAAGGATTTGAGCAGAAGCGTTGATTTTCTATTCTGAAAAATTGACTGTTTTAGGAATGAGATAGATATAACTATAAGAGTGCTAAACTCGAGCGCTGTCAGGCTTTTCCAAGACTTCTTGTGATCACGCTTTACATCGTACTGTGCGTTAAGAATAAAACTAGGCAGTGAGTAAAAAGCTGAGATCATGATTTCAATCACAACTCATTTGGTATATGATATCGAGTTGAGTTTCCAAGATCAGTTCTGTTGACGAGTGATGGTTGACAGCCACTGAACAGGTCTTGAAGAAATGGCTAAAAGAAAGGCAAACCAGGATCTCCGTAGCGCCGTGCTAGCGCACAATACTCCGAAAAGTCATAGTGGTGGTTCGAGTCCGAGACATAAAGCATCATATTTCATGCTCTGCTCTCATCATAGTATTCTTATAGCTCTACTTCCAATCGTATCTTGCGACTAAAAATAAAATTCTAAATAAAAGTGTGTAAGGAAAACGCTGCAAGTTAATGGACATTACGTTTCAATGTTGCATAACAGTTGCATCAGAGTCTCGCACAGATGAACTTTTTCGCAAATCATTCTTCTATACAGCTGAAGCATCGTCATCGAGGTGAAAATTTCGGAATTTTCCTAAGGTGAAAACATAAATATGAGCTGCCAGAAATATGAAATGGCGGTTTGAGAGCAGCGCTCGAATAGGGAAGTATATTGTCAAGAAATGCTGTTCATGAAAACTTTGTCATAAGGAGAAGTGTGGTGCAGCCATTGCTCCAAATTACTCTTTCTTCAAAAACATTCTCCACTGCAAACCCTCACTCCAGTCAGATGATGTTTTATTCTCCTGCTGGTTTTACAATACACTGAATTATTGAGTGGTTTCCAGCGATGAGTCACTTGTTTTGATGGTCAAAGCACATTTTGCATTTGCATTTACATCTGTTATTTCTGATGGTGTAATATGTCCCGTTTGCTTTGATTCACCACTTTTGAGAATTAGTCATCATCGTGATTGTGTTAATCACATTCTTCTTAGAAACAGAATGTTATTCTTTTGAGAATATAACAGACAATAGCTGAGAAACTGTAAAAGACGGAAACAGCTTTTTGTTGCGAATTTAATCGATCCTAAACGATTGTTAAAACGTGTGATTTGTGTGTTTTTTCTGTCTTCAATCCGTCTAACAGCTTTTTATCGTTGCGCAGCTGTCCTGTCGAATGAGAGAGGTCAGCACTCGCTTCAAATTTTGTGAATGATTAAAGGCTGATCGCTTTCAAGGCCGTGGATCAACGAGCATTTTGGATTGATCATATCCAACCGCTCCATGATCACCACAGGAATGTAATGGCTGCAAATTCAGCTGATTCCCATCACTCATCGCATTTGATGTGATTGAGAGCAACAGAGCTTGCAGATGAAGAGCTCCAACACCACTATATGACGATGCTGCACGTTCAAAAAGCGGCCTGTTTTTTATTGTGATTATCTGCCGCAACAAGAACTATCATAGATTACTCATTCGTTACTAAAATTAATTCTCAGTGCAGGTATCATAGCACCTGTGCTGTAAAAGTCTCATGAGTTCTAAGAAAACAACGAACGGTAAAACTACCCTTTTCTCTGAACAGAACTTGGCGAGGTTGGTACTCTGAAATATGTAATTTTTCGTTCGTAAGAAACATTTCTAGGCTTTAAGGAAAAATATGCAATTTTTCGTTCGTAAGATACATTTCAAGGGTGGAGTACCAATCTCGAGCAAGTTTTATTTGAAAAGAGGACAGTTTGTAAGACATTCGCATTTCTCATTACTCATGCCAAGGTCCCTGAATTGTCACAAAAAGAACGATACTTTACCAGTGAAGCAAATATTCCATCAACTTTTGCTGTAAAAGATATTCAGCACTTTCCCAAAGAGCTGAAGTTTTATAGCCCTATGTTAATCTAAAATGAATGTCTCTCAATTATCAAGCATGCAACTTCGATTTACTCATCAGTTAGAGTTCAGGTGTAATACTGTATCTACCCGTAGTTCGATAGGAAACTCCATTGTTGCTGTAAAATGGTGATCTTCCGAAACAACGCATAGTCATTAGAAGAGCGGTATGAAGTAAAGAATTAACTTTTTATCCGAAAAAGGACCAAATCTGACGTATTCCTTAACAATCACATAAGCAGAAAATCGCAATAGTGACTTACTATCTACATCGTTTTGATTCGGAAACTCATTGTTTTCTTCCTGAATAAAAACGGAGACATACAGGAACTTTAATTTATCCGTCCATTATCCCAACTCGATGAGCAGATGGATGTTTTCAACTCTTGAGTGACTGATGAAATCAAATACAGGCCAATATTTCTTATAGAGCTCTTTCTACGATCACGTACTACTATTCAGCCCCTAGCAACAACACAGGAATACGACAGCCGATCTCCAGTAAGCTACCTCCCTACAATTGCTTATCGAAGAAGAGTTCGCTATTCTCCATTTACTGCCTGTAGAACAATCCTTCACGGAATTCTCTATTAGCACTACTTGTACTCTGGTACATCACTACGGTCATTATTGATTGAATAGAGTACGTCGAGCTCTTACATCATCCAGAAAGGCGAGAAAGTTGATAAGCAATTATGATCTGAACTTCTTAAGAAGTGAATACTATTTAAGTAAATTGCGACAAAATGAAAAGTGAGGTTGTCTACTGCATTGAAGTCATAGAGCTTTATCTCTATAATGGGACTGCAATTTTGCTTCACAAACTCTCAAAACTCGTCTACATGATAAGACCCACATCATCAAAAGCACACTGCTGAAGGGATTTCCGACACTTAAGAGCCCTCCCGCTATCTCGTATGATCAAAGATATAGTTTCATGTGATGAAGAAAAAGTTAACCCTTATTTCCCTCTTTTCCTTCAAAAATTGGTTTTTTAGGGTGGACATTTGGTTATACTCGAGATATTGATAGAAATGAAGGTATTGAAATGGCACGTGTTCGAAACTGTACTTGGTGAGAAGGAAAAGTTTGGCGGCCTGTTGATAATTTACATGTTAGATCGCTTGCTAATCCTAGTTGATTCATACATTCCTAAAGATATCCACTGCAAAGATGATGAAAGTGGAAAAGTCGTCATCAGCCTAATTATGTTATCATTTCCCTAATTTTCTTACAAATGTCTGGTTCTGCCAGAAAAGTGGAAGTTTCAGCTTTAGTGTTGAAACTCTGCAACCATTACAGTTCTCTGTTTGAGGATAGTATTATGCTTGCAATAAATCACACTGTTGAGAAAACATGTATTCATAATTTAGGTGTCTAGTTTAGTGCCTCTTTCGAAAAAAATTCCGTCTGTTACATCATCATCGTCCTCTTCGTCAACTAGTCGCGAAGAAAGGGTTCTTTTCAATCAAGGAACACACTGGAATTGCAGTCACAAAGAAACAAGTCTTTTTCTAATTCACAAAGATTGGCATTGACTGTGGTTAAGAACCCGAGTCGCACATAGCACTATCATTTCAAGATTCACGGCAAACCATACCATCATTTTTTTGTATGAATAGAAGGAAAACTGTATAGGCTTTCAAAGTTTGACCAAATCTACATCAATACCGGATCTTTGATAAGTATGACGATCGCATGAAAGCGAATCAAATCCTCGAGAGGGAAGTATAAGTTTTTTGGTCGAAATGATGATATGTTCAAATCAAACTATAAGCAATGATAAATCTAATCCAGCTATACTTATGTACCTCTGTAATATGCGTAGCACTACTTTTGGCGAAATTTCAGGTGTTTGACTGGTTAGAGTCTTAATGAGGAAATACCAATTCTTGCCTAAAAAGCGTTGATGAAGGAAGGACTTGAGGCTGGACTGCCTTGGGGGGGGGGGGGGGGCACTAGTCAAATGATGGTCAGTCAAATTTGATGTACCTCACCAACTTTATCTGCAAACTCAAAGCTGTGATTTTCACCGCCTTCTCCTCACAAAGTTCTTGAAGTGAAGCGGTTTTACGCACTCTTCAGTTTTCGGTGCTGCTTTCAGAAACGCTTCAATACGAATGAATTGCGCAACTAGACTGAAAATTACTGAATGTGATAACATGTACGGTTTTCAAAATAATAATGGCGTTTTGCATCGCAAGTCGACATTCACAAAGACATTTTCTCATCCAGTAGGAATTACCCCCACAAGGAGAGTTTTACTACAGTAGGATGCTCCTCTTGAGAGTATTTCTGAAAAGTGGCGACTGCTGGTAAATCAACATGGTTCCTAATAAAACAAGGGCAAAAAGAAGCAAATACGAGTAACTCTATAGAGTTACAGCATTTTTACGCTGTAAAAAAAAGTAGCGCTCTTTTTTATGTGTTATGAACTGTGGAATCAGCCATGTAATAGAACACTCCTAAGCACCATTGAAAACTCTGAAAGCTCTTCCACCGCAAAGTCAGCTCATAGCTGAATGAAAATTAACTCAGAGATCTCTTCTTAGATTTGGGCCTGTAGAAGTACAATCAGCACTGAAATTGTTGAGATCAAAATTGGAAAGTACTAGTGCAGTAGCCTTATTAGCATCGAGAATCCTGCTCATATTTCAAGCTTAGTCATAGATATTTTTAACAACGATGAGCCATCGCGGTTGGTGAATGAAGCTGTAGGGAATTCAAAGCAATTGACGGTGTTCTGAATTGCGAACGACTTTCTGACTCACCTTCGCCACTGGATCGTTCGAAGAATCTATATAGTAGAAATCAACTATCATTGACTTACCATCGAAAAACTCGATAAACAGGCACCTACACTGAGTTGAACATTTTCATTGTCATCCGATGTAAATGGCTTAATTTATCAAAGCCACAACATTTTTCCTAACGATAGACCGGTTTTACGTCAGACAGTGACGCTTTTTATGGACCCTCGTTAGAGATTACGTATATTCCAAATGCTTCCATTAAACTTACAGAAAATCAGGCTTACTACTTCAGTGCCATGATGTCGCTCCAACAAAATCTGCACTATTGGGTCAACCATGAAAACGTCTAGTAGTATGCTTTGCATTCATGACATTGTCACAGTCCATTCGTTGAATCGAGGGAAGGGTTATTTTATGTTTATATGAGACAATTAGCTGTCGGTTATTCATCTGCGACACCTACAAGTCTCCCTTGCAGGCAGCACCATTTTTAGCTGGCGGGCGGCTCGGACGGCTACGAAAGGGGCTGTCGGCGCCTGCTCCAAGGCTAATGTGGTAGTTTCCTAACGGGATCTATACTTTGTTCGTCAATAAATAGAGTTTCTGTGTGAGTAAATGGTCGAATACAATAATACTATTTATACTAGAAATAGCGTGATCGCTCCATTCATAATCCACAATTTCAAAGGTAAAAATCAAGTATTCATGGAAAGACTGTATTGAGAAGCTTTATCGAACATTTCTACAATATTTATTTATAGGTATTCACATCTGATTTTATTTATCTTCTATTTGCATCAGCTTTCATATACTTTACTGCATAGAGTACTTAAAACTCATAATACTGGCTGAAAAGTGGAAAACAGTGATTAGTTCTCATTAGATTACAATGACAAAACGATGATTCTGAATTTTGAGCGTGGCCTTAAAGGAACACTTGAAATAAAGGTTTGATATTATAAAAATGCCAGCCAAAGAGCAATCGAGTGTACAACATTGTGTGTTTGATAGTAATTTCACTCAACTTACAGTGTAAATCGTTCGCCTTCGATTCCTTTTTATAGAGCAGGGCTCTCGAGAGGTTGGCTAAATAGACTAAAAGACGACGGGCTTTGCCCGGCTGACAAGATGTAAGGTTGAAACACGTGTATCGGGCTGTACAAGAGCCCATTACCAGACCACAAGACATGCTGGCTCAAATAATAATCATGAGATATAATAACTAATTCGTCGAAAGTACTGTTGCTTATCGCATGCAATTCCACTTCAACGACAATTCTTAACAGTCGTTTAATTATAGTACAGTTCGGATTCCCATTTCTCAGATCAATGCGCAATTTCGTTCGAATTTCTAAATCATAACTATGATATGGGAAGAGGAGATATAGGTGAAACGCTTCTTTGCCGCTATCTCCGCCCTGCTTGAGCCCTTCAGTGAAAACCTATTTTTTTTATTTTTGTAGTACGTTTTGCTGAAGAAGTCTTGGCCGAGTAGCTGTGATGTTTTCGCGGAGAGCGTGGAGCACAGGTTCATTCTCAGCGCTCTCCGGCAGTCTACAAGAACTCCTTATGAAACACCACAGCCAGACTATCCTCGAGATTGCAGGAAGGCATGCTCAACCAGTATTATACCTCATTCAAGAAGACGAATAAACGAATTGAATGCTAAAAATGCTGGGATCCTTACAATAAAAAGTGCGATGACGGATCGTGTAAATAAATAAATAAAAAAGCGTTTTGGTAGTCTTCAATAGCCAAAATCAAATGAATTTGAGCGACGTACTATTCCTTAAATGGCCTGTTTTCTTCGGTGTAACAGTCGAAGAAAATCTTGTTTCACATTCAAACATTTCTCGCCAGATTATAGATTTTTCATGAGCAATTAATAATCATTAGATATGGCGAATCAAAGCAATTACAACGGTGTACTTGATTTTGGATTGAATTTCTTGGAGTGGTTAGCAGTAAAGAGAGGATTAGATTTCGAAAATTTGAAATATTTTCGATGTTCGTTTCCTGCTTTGACCAAATGGGAAACACGAGTTTTCTGATTTTTATCGGAGTTACAATAGCCATTCGATAGCTAAAATCTCGTAAATGTTGATGGTATACTTTATTTTCAAAGGGCTTCCTTAATGCGCTCTAACAGTGGAAATTAAAATACCTCTCACGCTCAAACATTGTCCAATGAAAACTGCTTTTCCGCCGGACTTTCAATAATTGTTCGCTAGCTTAAATCTCGCCCATTTCCATGAAGACTTTGTTTTTGAAACGAATCCCTTATTGTACTGAAGGAGTCAAAAGAAGATCACGTTTTGCAGCTTCAATGTGTTCCTAAAGGTACGGTTACATGGTACCATTGTCGCAAAATCTCATGCTTTGGGGTACGGAAGTCAATCTTTTTTTGAAGTCACGCTCTCTAAGAAGTCCTCTGCAAAAATAAGCGAATTCTATAAAATCGCTGAAATTTCCACTATCGAATGGTTGTTGGTTGTTTATGGAAAAAAACTTTAACTGGCGTGAGATCCTCAAGTGTGAAACGAACTTTCATTTCGGCCGTTACAGCGCAAAACAGCCCATTAGATTCACCTGATTTCGACTATCGAACAAATACTGATAATCGAGTAGAAAAGGTCTTCTCTAGAAAAATACCAAGGGCTCACGAGGGCAAGCGATTGCATGTGACAGAAATTGTTTTCAAAAGTAAGGATTTTCAAGACAGCTAGGCGTTACTTTTTATTAGAAAAGCGTTTGCAAGAGTTGTAACAAAAACGTCTGCAAGAATCGAAATCTTACTGTATAATTTCAAGAAAACCCGCCTTGAATTAGGATATTCGTATCGCGATTGCAAAACGTCATCTTGTGCTTATTATTAGAACATACTGTGGAACTATTCTCAACAACAAGCTTAGTAGTAGAACGAGAGTTTTTCGATCTATCGATCAACTGAGGACTTCAAGAAGATAGAAGAAACTGAAGGGATTATATTCCTCTTTCGCGAGGATGTGTTTTTTTCCCTTTGATAAAGGCAAGATTTTGGGAAGCATTAGCGTCAATCTCGCTAAAATTATTCATACAGGAATCTCATCAGCGATATTTTACCGTTTTTTGATGAAAATTTTCCTTTGAGTGCTTAATTAACTCGAATTTCTATTGGAACACGAGCCACTCTTCGTAACCGTCCGAAAACGCACCCAGCTGAGGATAATTATTTCATCGTCCGCAAAGGGATGAACCGATTTCATAGACAACAATGATTCCTAGAGGCGATTTACCAATTCTAAGAGCAAAAACGGTTCTGCACAATATCCGTTTAAACACTATCCGTTACCTACTTGAAGATTTTAACACTCCGTCTTAGCGAGAAACAGTTTGAGCTTTGTTACAGTTTTTATACTGCTCACGATTTATTCTCTGGAAAAGTCTTTTTTTTACCAAAGTCACTCTATGACGGAGAGAGTGCCTACCAAATCAACTGATTTTCATAATTGACTCATCACAGAATTAACCCATTTCTTCAATATCACTGTGTGATGCGACTTTTCCGTTTCGTGTGATCAGCGATTTACTGCTTGCTGTTCCTGTTAGATCGATATCTGGTAAGCTCTGCGATATTCTCAGAAAAGCAACCGAATTTACTATGAAACTCGTTGACTCATGGTCAAGATTTCTTGTGAAGATGATGAAGTAAAGAGTTGTTTTACGGAAATAAAAAAAAGGTAAAGATATTTGGAAGACCGATGAAACAGCTTTGGAGGCTATTGAGCAATGTATGATGTATAAACAAGATAATCTGATAGTATATTATAAGCCTCTCATGAGATCTGTAAGAGCACTTCTAAAGTGTAATACATGTGTTGCAACTTTCCAACCTCGTAGTTGCACGGTGGCTTTCGCTTCAGTCAGTTCCGCAAGGAGATGTCCTTTGTATATAGGAGCCCATGCCAAACGGTATAACAATATACGTGTTAACAGCCACGAGCGATCGACTGCGCATCACTGCTCGTTGGGTTATTTTTTTCACCTTACGCCCGTGTATGTTGTTTGTTGTCGATTCCGTGATTTTCTAGACGAGCAGAGAATGTTCAGTAGACTTTTTGTAGTCATTCGATAGCTTTGGAAACAGCAATTCTAACTGCAAGATTGATTCTCAAAGGGGCATTTTATTGTACTGAGGTAACGACGAAGACAGATTACATTTCGCATTTACCTCGCGGCATTAAGTGTATCAAAAGTGGTGCACTGGTTTCTCGTAATTTTATTGTCGAACATACGCTTTGACTGTAATCTTGAACAACCACTCTCTAAAAAATTGAAGTTCAATAGTAGGCTTATTTTCTGAAAAGATTTTCATTCATGCACGCGTTAACACATTTCTGCCACTTCTAAAACAACACATCAATGCCGCATCGTGCAGAATTTTCAGCGCTTTTTTTGCTAAGCCTTATCCATACTTGCCGCATCATGACCTCTCAATGAAGTCTTTCTCGCAATATCCTACTTTATGAGTACGAATGGGACTCGATGCACAGACCGCCTTTGAGAACGTCGACCGTGCGAAGGCTCAAAGATTTGCGCCCAGGTGAACAGCAGTTCGGTTCCTTGCTGAGTTTCGCACCGGCAAGAACGACTTGAAGGACCAGCTGCGTCGCAATCTCATCTTATTTGAGGACAACGTGGGGCTGCATGCCGCCAAATTGACAAAGAGGAAGTTGACCGCACTGGACTGGGTGTTGCTCGATTGTCTGCCGTGCAGTCCTTACCTGTGATGGCCCGATTAACACCCCTTCTGGTCGTTAGAGCAGTTCCTAAGTAAGGAGTTCAGAGGTATCAATCATATGCGTCGAAGATAGCCAAATTATTTTAAATCCAAGGATGACGAGTTCCATAAGCGCGGTATTGATTTGTTGCCTGAGAGATGGCAGAAATGTGTTCAAGCCAAAGGCTCATACTTTCAAGAGTGTTGTTAACCATTCTTAATCAATTCTGGTTAATAAAATCCTTTCGATAGTTTCAGAAGTGGTCGTTCCAATACCACACTGATTCCTACAAAGGTCTTTCAGTGTGTTGTGGCAACGGCGAAAAAAAGTTACGTTTTACCTTTGGCGTATATTATTTTATAAAAATGGCGTCTGCGCTTGGCCTTTCATAATAAAGGATAAAGGATAGAGCTCTCGGCGTTGATCAGTCTCTGAGGGATGCGCCATGCATTTGTCTTCAATTTTTAACTTCGTTTGAGGTGATTGAATAGATATGTGGCATTTACAATGATTCGTGGTGGACTCCCGCTAAACCGAGTCAGTGCTGCTTATCCTCCCAGACAAGTCTGAGACCAAATTGGTACCAATTTAACGACACCGGCGGGATGGATGGTTAGGTGAGCCAAGAGCGCGAGATCGAATCATTGACCTTGTTTGCTACCCAGAGCACCTCTATCCACTGCGCCACATGCGCCCCTGCGCACTTCATAATATTCAATAGTAATTGAAATAATTATATGGTAAAAAGAATCTCAATGATTTCAATATTAATTTGAATTTTGAAAAGTCTCCAAAGAGTGCTGTTTGAGCAAAAGCTTATGTTTTGCACGTTAGCCAATGCTTTGATCGCTGTACACTGATCCTTAGAGAGCGAGACATCAAAAGAAAATTGACTTCCGTACCCCAAAGCATGAGATTTTGCGACAATGGTACCAAGTAACCGTACCTTTAGGAACACATTGAAGCTGCAAAAGGTGATCTTCTTTTGACTCTTTCAGTACAATAAGGGATTCGTTTCAAAAACAAAGTCTTCATGGAAATGGGCGAGATTTAAGCTAGCGAACAATTATTGAAAGTCCGGCGGAAAAGCAGTTTTCATTGGACAATGTTTGAGCGTGAGAGATATTATAATTTCCACTGTTAGAGCGCATTAAGGAAGCCCTTTGAAAATAAAGTATACCATCAACATTTACGAGATTCTAACTATCAAATGGCTATTGCAACTCTGATACAAATCAGAAAACTCGTGTTTCCCATTTGGTCAAAGCAGGAAACGAACATCGTAGATGATCCAGATTTTCGAAATTTAATCCTCTCTTTACTGTTACAGCACTCCGAGAAATCCTTTCCACAAATCGAGTGTACCGTTGAAATTGCATTGATTCGCCATATCTAATGATTATTAGCTGCTCATGAAAAAACTTTTATCCGGCGAGAAATGTATGAATGTAAAACAAATTTTCTTCGACTGTCACAGCGAAGAAAACAGGCCATTGAAGGAATAATACGTCGTTCAAATTCATCTGATTTTAGCTGTCGAAGACTACCAAAATGCTTTTTTATTTATTTATTTACACGATCCGTCATCGCACTTTTTATTGTGCGGATCCCAGCACTTCTAGCATTCAATTCGTCTATCCGTCTTCTTGAATGACGTATAATAGTGGTCGAGCGTGTCTCCCTACAATTTCGAGGAAAGCCTGGTAGTGGCGTATCATAAGGAGTACTTGCTGACTGCCGGATAGCGGTGAGGATGGAGATCTGCTCACGCGCACCGCGAAAACATCACAACTACTTGGCCAAGACACCTCCACCAAAACGTTCTGCGGAAGTAATAAAATAGGTTTTCACTAGAGGGCTCGAGCAGGGCGGAGATAGCGGCAAAGAACCGTTACACCTCTATTTCCTCTTCGCATACCATAGCTATGAAATAAGAATTCGAACAAAATTACGCAGTGATCTGTGAAATGGGAATCCGAACTGTACTAATAATTTAAGGAATATTGAAAATTATTGATGAAGTAAGATTGCATGCAATAAGCTACATTATTTTCGACGAACTAATCATTATGTCTCATAATTAGTAGTTGAGCCAGCATGTCTTGTAGTCTGGTAATGGGCTCTTGTACAGCGCGATACACGTGTTTCGACCTTACAGTCTCGTCAGCAGGGCAGAACCCGCCGTCTTTTAGTTTTTTTGGCCAACCCTCTCGAGAGCCCTGCTCTCCCTATAACGAGGTATCAAAGACGAACGATTTACACTGTAAGTTAAGTGAAATCAGTATCGGACATACAGTGTTGCACACTCAATTGCTCTTTGGCTGGCATTTTTATAATATCATACCTTTATTTCAAGTGTTCCTTTAAGGCCACGCTCAAAATTCAATATCATCGTTTTGTCATTGTAATCTAATCAGAAACTGATCACTGTTTTCCAATTTTCAGCCTCTACGATGAGTTTTATGCACTCTATGCAGTAAAGTATATGAAGACTGAAAGAAATAGAAGTTAAATTTCACTCAGTTGTGGTTAAGTATAAATAAAATACTTTTAAAATGTTCGACAAAGCTTCTTAATAAAGTCTTTCCATAAATACTTCATTTTTACCTCTGAAAGTGTAGATTGTGAATGGAGCAATTACGTTATTTCTAGTAAAAACAGCATTATTGAAGTCTGCCCGGCAGCCCCTCTTCGTAGTCGTACAAGCCGCCCGCCAGCTAAAAATGGCGCTGTCGGCAAGGGAGATTTGTAGTTGTCGCAGATGAATAACTGACAAAAAATTGCCTCATAGAAACATAAAATAACTTTTTCCTTGATTTAACAAATGGACTGTGACAATGTCATGAATGCCCGGTATACTACTAGACGCTTTCATGCTTGAACCCAATAGTGGAGATTTTGTTGGAGCGATATCATGATACTGAAGCAGTAAGTCTGACTTCTGTATGTTCAATGGTCCATTCGGAATATACGTATCCTCCATCGAGGGCCGATAAAAAACGTCAATGTCTGACGTAAAACCGGTCTATGGTTAGAAAAAAAATTGTGGCACTGATAAATTAAGTCAATTATATCAGATAACATTGAAAATGTTCAACTCAGTGTGAGTACCTGTTTATCTAGTTTTTCGATGGTAAGTCAATAATAGTTGGTTTCTACTATATAGATTTGATAGAACGATCCAGTGGCGAAGGTGAGTCAGAAAGTTGTTTGCAATTTAAAACACTGTCAGCTGCTTTAAATACTCTACAACTTCATTCACCAAGCGCGATGGCTCATCGTTGCTAAGAATATCTATGACTAAGCTTGAAATATGAGCGAGATTCTCAATGCTAATAAGGCTACTGCACTAGTACTTTCCAATTTTTATCTCAACATTTTCAGCGTTGATTGACCTTCTATAGATCCAAAACTAAGGAGAGATCTCTGAGTGGTTTTTCACTCGGCTATGAGCTGACACTGCGGTGGAAGAGCTTGTAAAGTATTCAGTTGTGCTCAATCATGTTTTACTACATGGCTGATTCCGCAATTCATAATACATAGGAAAGAACGCTATTTTTTTTCACAAAGCAAAAATGCTGCAACTTCATAGAGAGGTTCTCATAATTATTCCTTTTGCCTTTGCTCTATTATGGATAATGTTGATTTACCAGCACTCGGATACGTTGAAATTCTACTAGTTCCATACACCCTCACTTGCCCATTTACTTATTTTAAGTGCCTTAACAATAAGTTATTACACAAAATCGCTCAAGCTCCAGCACGATTTCTAATTTTACTGCTAAAGTTGGCAACTTTATGGGTAATAAGCACAGAAATTCATTACCCCCTGTAGGTGTACGGTACACCAAGTACTCAAAAGGTTTCCTTTTACATTAGTTACTTCCCACGCATTGATTTACATCAGCTGCTTTCCAGGTATTGTTTCCATATTTAGCTCAGCATGAAACTGAAAAATTCGAATCCATTCTAAGCTTGAGCACCTCTGCTAGGAAGTACACCTTCGTGCTAGGCATGTGTTAATACATATATATTAAACATGTGTCAATAAGTACATATATATATATATATATATGAGCGCATGTGGGGCAGTGGTTAGAGGTGCTCTGCTTCGCACACGAAGTCAATGGTTCGATCTCGCGCTCATGGCTCACCAAGCCATCCATTCCTCCGGGGTCGGTAAATTGGTACCAGACAGGTCTCAGACTTGTCTGGGAGGATAAGCAGCACTGACTCGGTTCAGCGGGAGGCCACCGCGAGTCATTGTAAAGGCCAGATATGCAATCAATCACCTCAAACGAAGTTAAAAATTGAAGTCGAATGCATGGCGCATCCCTCAGGGACTGATCAACGCCGAGAGCTCTATCTATCTATCTATATATATATATATATATATATATATATATATATATACACATATATATACATATATGTAATGCACACATATTAAATACATATGCAAATTAGATGCAATCTTTTGAAACTTCTGTTCACTCCTATTACATGAGCATGATGCATCATTTCAGAAAATATTTATTGTTATGGTGATATTTGAACAATTAAAGAAACCTCAATGCATTTCAATACCCCGGAGCAGTGCGAGGAGGTGGGCAGTGTGAGCAGTCACCCGGAGGTCCTTGTTCTCCATCTGGCCCGTTATCGCCACGAACTCCAGGCTGTCCAGGAATGCCAGGATTTCCATTGATCCCCGGCTCACCTGGACCACCATCTACACCATTGTATCCAGGAGCCCCAGGTTTTCCATCGTCACCAGTTGGCCCTTGAGGTCCTGGCGGTCCAGGCGGTCCTCGAGGTCCGGGAATTTCACGCAGTATTCCTGGGGCCCCCCGTGGACCACGATTTCCCGGCTTCCCAGCAATTCCAGGAGGCCCTTGTAGTCCCGCGCCACCTGCTGCTCCGGGACTTCCAGCTGGTCCTGGTTGTCCGTTGAGTCCTGGGTTTCCGTTTGGACCACGCGGTCCTGGATTTCCAGGAGGTCCAGCTGGAGCTTCGGGGCAGTCGAAACACAAGTAAGGATATGAATATGGGGTGGGTTCTGGTCCATAAGTACCTCCTCCGTCTCTGCCAGGTAAACCTGGCTTTCCATCTGGGCCAGGTTCTCCATCTTGACCTGGATTTCCTGGAAATCCTTGCGGAGATACACCGCATCCGCAACATTTACCGCCACCATGCTTAGAGTATGGCCTGCTCCTCTTAGAACGATCTGGAACCCTGGCAAGTCCCTAAACAGAAATGCTCATGTAGAAAAAATTCAGAGGAACAAGGGAATAGCTTACCTGAGTGTGGGTGACTTCTCTCCAGATGCTTCCAGAACGGGATTTGCAGAAATCAACTTCGTTTTGCATGATGGACTGTACGTGCTGTATGTAGTTATACAGCATTGGTACCGAGATCACACATATTAGCGTTGCCGTGGTTGAAAGTGCCACTCCAAAGAATGCAGTTCTTCGCAAGGAGAGCGCTTCGGATTCGTAGTGCTTCTCGTTGTCAGACATGGTTGAATCGCTGTCACATAACAGCGTTTTTTATACGATCTCACCTATTCTCCGCCTTCTTTTATGTCAGTACGATTTTATTACGACGGTGATATCGGTTTTCAAATTCGGTTTTCGTGTTCAACGATATACAGGATATCACATAATACTGCATATTCTAATGAAATATCTCCACAGAAACACTTTCTGATGTTTCAATGGAGTGACAAATAAGTTTTGCAAATCATCTATCTAGGCTGTTAAATAAGTCTAGAGAAGATTTCACGAAAATTCAAAATATTTGCGCGAATAGCAGCATTCCCATGTAAACTTTTCACATCTCCTATTTTGCGAACGTGGTTTCTTACACAGTTGTGATGTTCAACGCTGCTCAAGTTCAGGATAGATTCCCATTTTTCACTTTTATGCTGAGCTAAATATGGAAATCGATACGTGGGAAGCAACCGATGTAAATTAATACGTGGGAAGTAATTAATAAAGGATCAAACTACTCAGTAGATGATGTACCGCCGTACTTATGTACAATAAGCAATGGTTTTCTGCGCTGATATCCTATAAAGTTGCGAAAACCACCAGTAAAATAGAAATCATGCTGAATCTCAAGCGATTTTTTGTGAGAATTGGTTGTTAAAGTACTTAAATAAATTAGATAGGCAAGTGAGGGTGGATGTAACTAGTAGAATCTCAATGTGCCGAGAAATTTTGTGCCGTTTTCTTGGTCATTACTCTCAATCCTATCCAGAGATCACCCATAGTTGAGGTATCGTCGTTTGCTTGCCATGAGTTATAATGGTTGGGGAAAAAGTTCTCAGAAATTGCCTGTGAAACATTCATTTATGTGCCTATTACATCTAAAAAAGACGAAACTAATAGTCAAAGTACTCCCCTTCAACTTCAAGCACTTCTTGCCATTTCTTCGACAAAAAATCGATTCCACGAGCATATAATTCCGATTTCTTGTTGTTGAAGAAATGAATGACCGAATTGTGCAATTCAATATCGGTACCAAACTTTTGTCGCACAACCTGTGCTTCATTGAACGAAACTTTCTTCACAAACCATGCTTTTGCCAACTGTGTCTTCTCCTCAAGTTAGATTGATGCGTTCACTTGCCACCGTTGCATTTGAACCCAACAGCCATTCGTGCATCGTCAACAACCTGATTTGCTCGCTTGTTGATACCATCTCGAAATAAGTAGATAAATTATATACCAATCAACGCGGGAGAAGACGGGCTTTCAAATGAGCCCAGAAACACCAAAAATGGCTAACAACTAATAAAGTCACAAGCGTTTTCTTAGAGCTTTTCTTCACTACCCAAGCATTTTGAGCTATTTCTAGTAATGTCATGTGAACTCGGCAGTAAAGTTTTTGACCATCTGAAAACATTTTTCTGCAGAAGTCCTCTTAGAATACTTCGATGAAGTGAAACGCTCACACTATTCAATAAAAGTTTTCCAGTGTTTCTGACGCCTCGATGATTTCACCATGACATTTTTTTAAACCTATAATTGGGGAATGGCTAATTTAGCTAGCAGTACTCACACTGTTTCTAGTTGCGAAATTGTGAAAAACTCAAAAAGTTGTGCTCGCACTCTTGCTAAAAGAAAAGTGAAAGTGATTTCTGGAGAGATCATTAAATAAAATTTCACATCATGAGAGAAAAATATACGACCGCCATTGTTTAAAATGACAGAAAAAACATCAAAAAGACTGCACTATTCTACAAGCACACTTAGAATTCCTAACGATATCAAATAAAGACTCAAAACATGAAGAAAATATTTTTTCCGTAGACAGTGGATCTAGCTCATTTCCGTGCCAAGGAAAAGCAGGCGCAGCACCACTTCGGAATTGGTGAATTGCTGCCAAATTTACTTGTGATGTTAGCAGCATTATTTTGGTACATTGAGAACAAGTGAATATCATTGTATCCGTTCATCTCTATAACACTTAATCGTGCCGAATATTTGGCGCGTTCCTAAGAGATTGAGGAGCGGTGATTGCTTTATTCTTTGGTAGGGCAAAGTGGCGGAAAACTCTTGCCATTTCCATTTCTTTGAATTTTCTTACATATTATTACTTTCAGACATGAATAATTTTCAACAGAAGCAAATGAAGACATACATGTTTTGAGCTGTTAGATTGAGTGCTATACAGGCGCCTGTTTCGACCCATTAGGATCAATCAGTAGCACCTTACCTCGGTTCAGCCGATCCCCTGAGGCTAAAAAATCCTCTATACTGGAAGTGACTCCATCTTAGAAAAAGGTGCCCTCAGGGGATCGCCTGAATTGATGGAGGGTGCTACTGATGAGTCCCAATAAGACGAAACAGGTGCCTGTATAGCACTAAACGTAACAGCTCAAAGCATGTCATATCCTTATCAGATTATATAACTTTGAACGGCTCTAAATAAGAGCGGTCGAAAGGAGAAGAAGGCATGTGAAGTTCCTGCTTCCTCGAAATAATTTTCAGATAACTCGGGAAATAAGAAATGAAGAACCATGTCAACATGTTTGCCATAACAAAATGAAGGTTAAAAATATTCTAATTGAGCTTGGCTCCATAAAACCCTTTTTCGCTTTCATGTAGTTCAGTTATTCAAATGGTGAGTATTTTTGGAAAAAAAAACAGTCAATCGGCGTTATTCATGCACCTCTTATTTTCGTTCAGAAGGTTTCCAGTTTTCTACAACACATTCGTAATTGGCCAGATGGTTATCTGTGAAGGTTATTGCTTTTTATGCTCGCTACTTAATAGGAAAACCGTTTATTGTACTCATTCTAAGGTTGCCGAAATAGCCATCAATCAAGCGGTGATCGGAAAACGATACTGACAATAAAGTTGTTGTCAGGAATCATCTAATCTCTTCCAGAAAGTGTCACAACGACACGACAACTCGTTTATTTGCCTTACAAAAGTAATCTGAAACTAATTATTTGTGCAACATTTGTGAATGGTTCTCTATTGTTGTAACCTTGACTGGAAGAACACAGTGCATTGCGAATGCTCAAAAATGCGAAGTTTTATTCGGAGCTTGCTATTAAATCGCAATTCCGACATGAACGGTGTGAATGATTTCTGTGCATAAAAATTCGTTCATCCACACCAGCGGGGACGACCTTAGCGGAGAACACAAAAAATTTTTATTTCAGGTACAGACTGGCTTAGACAGCAGTCACCCATGCGTTGACGTGCACTCAACACTAAATCGATGTTTAGCACTGTAAGACAGAGGTTATTTTGATATTCGCTTATCCACGATTGATCATCGGGAGTAGAAGATGTTGTTAGGTTACTGAGGCCTGAAAACATCTCATACTATCTCTGTAGATGAAAATAAAGAGAGTGAGTTGAAGGATGAACACAAAGGTGATGATGATCAGATTAGTGGTGAGTGGCCAACAGCTTATTGTCCCATCACTCGTGCACCTTCTATGACCATCATCTAAATAGATCACTTACTTTTGGCAAAAAGAATAGTTTGGATATTTCTGTGCACTATGTATTTCTTATTTGGGAGATGCTGCACGCAAAATGAACGATACAGTGAAGGCAGAAAGAGTTCGAACTGCCGAATATCGATAAGATGGGATAGTATATTTATTCTCAAAAGTGATTTCATAGAATGGCACATTAGGATTTATCTGAGTTACCGTCCTATTTTATGAATATGGCAGCAAAATGTTCTTGATAACGGCAAGAAACAAGTTAAAGCTCTTGGCTGATTTTCATACTACAGGCAGTGCACGTAACTTTGCCAGAATAGGTTCTACAAGACCAATTCATACTACAGGCAGTGCACGTAACATATATGCAATTCATTTATCAAGGAAGTTAAGAAATTTTTTCAAGTCACATATATTTCGCAGCTCACTTTTTTCCTATCTTCGTGTTTAAGGAATAAAGAAGTCATGTACTCGAATAACTTTCACACGGTTATCTAGTTGGCCAAGAGCTTAATCCGCGGAAAAAATCCATTTGATGTCATCCAACACAAAGTATATTAATCATCCAACACAAGGTGAATTAAGAACAACCGAAGGGTAGAATTGAAAAGAGGTGCTGGGTGATTCCACAGAGGACCAGATGTAAGAATGTATAGAAAAATCTCCTTATGTTCTAAGCTTACATCAATTCCGGTTTACTTCTATTGAAAAGAATGCATCAGCGTCAGTTAGCTATAACGTGAAAGTGATTGGATCAACAAAGCTGCAGTTAGAACCTTTTTGCTCTTCTATGATAACATTAAATAATGGCGACATAGCTCTTCTTTGACGACCTCAAAATATACCTTTATCTCGAGTGCTTTGTTTAGACCACGCTCAAATTTCAATATATCCTTTCATCATTATTTGAGCCAAAATGTCATGTGGTCTGGTAAGGGCTCTTGTACAACCCGATACACGTGCTTCGTCCTTACAGATTCGTCCTTACACCCGAATTTAGTTATTTAATTGAAATTCTTCTCTCGTCTTTGGAAAAGACTCGGATTTTTTGGTGTAACTCTGACAGTTCATAAATTTCTCTACACGGTCATATGTTTTTGGTGCCTAATAAATACTCTAGCGTGTAATGGAAACCTTGAGAATGAAACGTGATTTCCTTCGTGTTCTTATGGCGTTCAAAGAAATCCTTCTGAGAACCAAATTTCACTTCAGAATTATGAAATCTAGGTATTAGATGATTACTGAAACTTTGCTAAAAAGCCGTCCACTAACGCTAACCTAGCAAAAAATGCAGCGGGGTGTGAAACCAAATCTAATTTTTTCTGCTACAGCGCACCGAAAAGATCTTTTCAAAATGCAAACTACAGCATTGAACTCGCCGACAATTCAAGCTTTTCCACAATTACTAAGACTGGCATAAAAGTCTGTTTAGTGTAGAAAGTCATCAAATAATTGTGTACCTGGAGATGCACACGCCGGGATCAATCCATATTTCCCATGAAACGCCGAAAGATAGAGATTTCTAGGAATATCACTCTACTGTTTAGTTCCAAGAAAGAAAAATGGGAAATCAAAGTAGTATGGCTCAGATAGAGAGGCCCATTGGTCGTCGCTTCCAAAGGATTATTTTAAATTACAAGGACACCCCATACTGTCTCAACGTTCGTGGACATTTCACTTCATATTTTTGTAGTAGTTTGCAAAATATTTAATAAATATTTAGGTAATATACTAGAATTTCCAACTTTTACTACTGCTAGGTTCTGATAAAAGTTCCTTAAAACTCGTGAAAAGTTCAAATTTCATGTTCGTTTCACACACTATCGGTCATCGTAAATTCATGGAAATATTGTGTATGTATTTTTATAAGAAATTCCCAGGGCAACGCTAGTTATGGTGCATTAAATTTCTAAAAGTACTCGTCGAATCCGTGCGGTGCTGTTCTTAAGGAGCCTCGACTCGAGCAGCAAAGGAAGTGAAGATTATAACGAGGATGAACGACTATGGACAGTTGACTCGGTGTCGGTAACCAACCCAACCTCATGCTATTAGCTTTACCAAGAAAGAATGTAATTGATTGCAATTACAACCGACTATCGATTATTCTCAGCATTGATTGAATAAATAATTCTGCAATTTTTGCAATATTTAACGCACACGAAGTTGTCAACAAACAATATATATCCAATACACTGAATACAGTTGCAGTGAGTTACTCTTCGCCGAATTCGTCTTCTTCAAGGGTGGAAGAGTAAAAATGACGTGTAATCTATTCAGCCAAACATTTTCATAACAAAAGCAGATGAAACTTAATGCATAAACGTTGATACGCGGCCAAGTAATCAGCTTGTGATAAATATTTACCGTTTTGCTATTTTTTATTAATTAATATGTAGACCAGCCGTACCGAGGCTCACGTGGGTAAGGCATGTGCCTATGTCACATCCATAAAATTTGACCTGAGATATGAAGCGAAAACACGAGTGATGACGAAACACTCATCTTTGCAATCCATATTTTGATTTTCCATATACACTAATAATGCTTTGAGAAATTCACGCGTCAAGGTCTTATGATCCCGTGCGCGTCTGTATCCTATGAGCGCAGAGTGGGTATTTGACAAAATAAAGCCTTGCCAATTAAGTGTTCTCTTATACGGATATGCAGTGGCCTAACCGTTTGCCAATATATTGTCGGCAGCACGCTTTGCAAGTAATAAAAATAACTGTACCCGTATTCATGCAATCATCGCCTTTATCGCTTGGGCGTATTATGCACTTTTTTGTTGTGCATGGACGACAATACAAGCGGTTGCGAACTAGCTGGCGCCCAGATTACTTGGTGGTATTTCAATCAATGTCACCGATTCACTTATGTTTGCCCCTTGAGAAGACGTTTTTTGGGTACACTTAATTCCTATGCAATTATAATTGTAATAATTGTACAGTGCAAATCGTTCGTCTTCGATACCTCTCTGTAGGAAGAGTAGGGCTCTCGAGAGAAGTGGCTAAAAAGATTGAAAGACGATGGGTTCTGCCCGACTGACGAGATTTTAAGGTCGAAACACGTGTATCAGGCTGTACAAGAGCTCATTACCAGACCACATGACAAGTTGTCTTAAATAATAATGAAGAACCCCATTGAAATTTGAGAGTGGTCTCAAAAAAACACTCGAAATAAAGGTATAATATTGTAATAATTTTTAATTAATTGGTGACGGCGAGAATGGAAAGCCTGTCTTGCGCTCGAGTGTTTAAATGTAAATACATTGGCATATTTTCGATTGATAACGTTAAACTTGAATAGGCTCAAAGATTCTATGACCATTTTTCAGTAAATTCGCTCATATTATGTTTCCCATGAAAAAACACGAAACAGTATGATGGGGCAGCAACATGTTCCATGTTTTGCCACGGTCTTCAATTTTCGACTGTTTCCGGTCGGCGGCCATTTCCAGGTGGCGATCAGTTCGGACGACTATGAAGAGCGAGTGACTGGGTGCGCTCTGATGATAGTCAAAGCAATTACAAAACCATGAGTTGCTTGGCAAAAATGATTCTGAACATTGTATTGCAATGTCACTTCATCAATAATTCGACGCAACTTTTTGATATCAATGGACTTCAGAAATCGACGTTGCATAGGAGATTCCATTCTGTTGTTTTATTAGCAATAACTTGTCTATGTTGACTTATACTCAACTATGAACGTTATTCATCGCTCTGTTTTGCACGCTTCTGTACTATCTTATGTATACTTATTCATATTCCGATCATATTTATCGATAATTTTTTTATATCAGCTACAAATCGCCCTTAATCATTCTTACAGCTGAACAAGTCGTCAGGTGAGCAATGTATTATCATTTAGTGCTTCTGAAATCAAAATTTCCGGAAAAAGTACTTCAGTTTTGATATGCTTTCATTCCATGCAAATCCCACAGTTATCGTTGATTGAAAATTGCAATACAAGAGTACTCCGCAAAAATGCAAGTGTACACAAGCACAATCTGCAGAACACAGCTACATTTCACAAAATTGATAGTGAAAAGTGAAGACTTTGAAGACAACTGGACGCTCATATCATCAAAGTGCATTTATGGAAGTGCCATGAGTATTATTCCATTTTCTCGTAATCATAAATTCCTTAGCATCAAGATTTCACTTTTTGATTTTGGAAATTTCATTGTGAGCTGAAACAATCTACTCCGAGAGCAAAACGCTACCTTTTCATTAGTAAAACGTGCTAAAGTTATCGATTGTGCACGAAAACAACAACAAAATGATCCGAAAAGTTTTTTTTCAATCAGGTGAGAGTATATTCCTTCTCCCAAAAAAATGCAGTGTTTTAGGAAACAGTGGCGTTGATTTAATAAAATTACATGTACAGAAGTGACTTCAGTAGTAACTGTTCACAGAGAAGTATGTTGCGGCTTCTCGAACCTTGAGGGGTAAGAGGCTTGGTGAACGCGAGCGAGGTCTTACCAACACCGTGCTCGTGACAGAATGGCATTACTACTACTTTGTCACGCTCCTCGTCGAATATCGAACACTGCTATTTCGTAAATAAATCAGATAGTACTCCATATTCTCTTTGTAACAGCAGTAGGTTAGCACAACTTTTTGTTTGTTTAGTGAAAGGAAGCGTAAATAGAAATTACTGAGTTTGAAGGAGGAACTGATTTTGTTTTCTCATTTGATATGCAGTGATTTGTTACGATCTCTTCACTCCTATGTAGTGTAACATGTTCGTCGTCAATTCCTTCATATGTAGGGAGAGTATCCTCTTAGAATAAACAGACTGAAGCGAAAGCCACCGTGAAACTGATGGGGCCGAAAGTCTGAAACGTACGTCTAACACTGTACAAATGCCATAAAAGGCCTTATGAAAGGTTCAAAATATGTGATCAGATATATGTTGTTTTGAGCGAGGTTTAAAAAGCAATCGTATAGAGGCATGATTCTGTTTTTATTTCTCGTTCAACCAGACCATTCCTATAACGATCATATTAACATGCATAATTGTAAAATGGGTAACGAAAGCGTAATTGTCGAATGCCAATAGACTCACTTTTTACATGCGACATTTTACATCTTTTATACATTTCTATAGAATGTTCACATTTATGTAAAGTAATTTTTCATACATGAAATCGCATTTATGAGCAACATTTTTTCAGCCAATGTCACGAACGAGCTATGCAGAAAAACTGGAGACGAAGTAGTTGCGTAGCTTGCTACATTACATAACCGTCCCAATGGCTATGATTTAATGGAGACTTAGATTAGCTTTGATAAAAGTATCATATCTCAATATAACGAATCTGTCTATGATTGAATCCTGTTAGCGATCTATGCACGTCTATTAAGGATGAGGGTAGTTATAAAAAATTGGGTAGTGACAGTGGATGAGCTACCGTAGTACGCTTCATAATGTTGAATAGTTTGTAATCTAATTCACAGCCATTCTTGCATAAAACAACTTTTCCCGACTTGCTTCGTGGAAGTGGCAAAGATTACATGAATTTAGTATACTATAACTTTTAATCCACAAAGCAGTGGATTGAGATATTCGGCAATCCACATGTTTATTGTATCAATCCCCATCTTGGGCTCATCATACTCTCGATCCCTAAAGAAGTCAGTATATTACTGGTAGACGGGTGGGGGATATCAGCATCGACTTGATCCATCGGTTATCCACCATAAACCACTGTATAGGCCAAATATGCATTCGATGGCCCCCATATTTGCCCTATGGAGTAAATTGCATACCATATCTGTCAAGGCTCATCATTGTGAGAATTTTACCATTTATTCTTCACATCCATCCACTCAAAAGTGCATGTGGCGCAGTGGTTTAAGGTGCTTTGCGTCGCACGCGAGTTCAATGATTCTATCTCGCGCCTATGGATCACCAAGCAATCCATCCCTCTGGGGTCACTAAATTGGTACCAAACGCTTCTCAGACTTGTCTGGAAGAATAAGCAGCACTGACTCGATACAGTGGGAGGCTAAAGCAAGTCTTTGTAAAGGCTGTAGTAAATCCCATGACCGACTATCTATTAACCTCGGCATAGTTTGAATAAATAAACATTTTCTTCTGTTTAGCCATTCCGAGGTGTTGTTGATGTTCTTTATTGAATATTAGCGAAGCATACAACAATACAGTTAGTAATGCAGCTTGAATACACAATATTCGAGGTGGCTAACGTTTCGGCGGGTCGCCTTCGTCAGAGCCTGGAAAGATCATTGATCCACCAATCCAATAAGCCAAAACCTCCATAACCCTAGCAGAAAACGTTAGAAATGAGTTTTGAATCGCATTGTAAAAGCTTCATTAAAACACTTACCATTTTGAAGTTTGGCTATATCAATTATCAATTGAAGACCAGCCGCTTAAGATCACTGCATCAGTGGGCTGTGCCTAACTGGGGACGGAAAAATCAGCCTGAGGTATGGTTCGAGGTCACGCGTGATTACGAGGCACTCCTCTTTTCGGTTCATTTTTCGGACCTTTGCTATATATTCAAAAGGATTCTGATATTTTTCGCGCAGATGTTCTTGATTCCAGGGCCAGGATCGTAAATTTGACGCTGATCATTACTCCTGCATGTTTTTGGTCCCTTTGCGTGCCTTGTGGAGTTCTTGGATCACAGACGCCTAACCCAACTAGGTGCTCTTTTACACGGAGGAATAGAGGTCTACCCGTTTCGCCAATGTACTCATCGCCGCATTCCTCGCAAGAGATTAGGTAGTCGCCGTCTCTGCCGTTCGGACAAACTTTGCAGTCACTGGTTTTGCGGAGGCGGTCATACAGTCGGTTGCGGACTAATTGACGCTTTAGTGTTTTTGGGGGAATTTCGACTACTGCTACGGAATCATCCTACCTGCTCTTTTTTGGCAGCGTTTAGTAGCTGTACTTACCTCGTTAGAGATAAAAGGCAGGAGGAAAAGAACCTTAGTCTCGCCAGACTTGTCGTTTGGAAGCATAGAAATTCCCCTAAGCCTAACCTGAGAAGCTCCTACAGTATCGTAGCCATTTGATATGGCTATTCGCGCCAAGCTTAAAGATTCTACCATATGTTCTTCCCCTGTGCACACATTAGTTGCTGTGTGGAAAATGTTCTTCAGAAGCGCACGTTTTATGTGTGAAGGATGAGCTGATAAATAAAGAACCAACATCTTCTTGTTGCTTGGTTTTCAGTACCATTTTGTATTGTAGGAGCTTTCGGACAAGTTGACCTGGACGTTGAAAAACGGGAACCAATTTGCTTTTGGTTTCTCACGGATGAACTTTACGTACTCTAACTGACTGTTCAGCAACTCAAAACTTTTGTCCATCTCCTCTTGGGTTGAGCAGACGACACAACAGTCATCTATATGCCTACAGTAGAGTAACGGCCGAAGATCGATTATTGGGCTCTCAACTTTGAACATAAAGCCTTTAGCAAGTGTTGGCGCTAGTCGTTTGTCCCATTGCCAGTCCCTCAATTTAAGCGAATAATTCTCGAACCATCTAAAAAATCGAACAGTTTAGGCACTCTTCTAAGAAAGCCATAACCTGCCCAATGGAGAAGCCATACATGTTTGTGGTCCTTTCGTGCTCTTTAAAAGCTCGTATACGGCATGCATTACGTATTCATTCGACACGTTTGCATAAAGGGCGGTTGCGTCGAGAGAATATATCACGTGCGCGTTGTTGAGGGACGCGTTACGTCAATGGTCTAGGGACATCCGGGTGTTCAAGAGATGGTCTGGAATGTGCTTTAGTAATTGGACTAGTATTAGGTATAAAAACCACGTTATCCTGTCCGTTGGTCCGCCTACGCAGCTGATGATGGATCTAACTTTGAAATTTGATGGATTAGTAGGCAAAAAACATCATTGCATACCAACTATGAGTTCTAATAAGTGAGTATAAGACGGGACATGATGGTGGACTAAGTACTAGTTGAGAGATAACGAAAGGCTTTAAACCAGTCGAGCTCGCTATTTTTAGCCATTGTTGGTTCAATTTTCGATACTGATTTTGGAATTCCTTAGCAGATGATGGGCGATGAAGTGTGATGTTTTCAACGTGGGTTTTCGTTATCGCAATATCTAACAGAATGGGAATTACTACAAACTCTCCTCCCTTGTCACTAACTGATAGTCTAATTGCTTTGAAGTTTATTAGTTCCCGTATCTGTCGCATGCCGCTTTTCTGCGTTGATGCTAGGTTGGAACTAAACATTTTTCCGCGATAGTGGTTGAGAATTCTTGGAGTTTTGTTCAAAAGCGAAAATTGATATCTACCTTGTTATTGGAGTCTTGCTGCCTAAAGAACTCTCGGGGAAAAGGTGTTGTTGGTACTGCCCCCACGTTTTGTTGTTCGTGCATGTTAGATGATTCCATTCTGGCCTTATAGCGGCGTCGGTTTTGAATTTCTTGGAAATTGCATGCGATACTGCACAGGGTTTTCTTAGAAATGGGTTGCGCTGGTGAGAAACTTGAGCCCATTTCCAAGCGCGATCACGCATTATCGGGGAAAGTCATGCCTCCTAATACGATGAATCTTGGTTGATGTAGCATATTACTAATGTTAAATTGACTCTCAGGGCTTTCGTTTACGGTTTTGTGAAGTTTTGTTGATCAAGCTGGTCTACACGATTTGTTCAAAAAAACTGAAAAATCTTTTGCACAAATATATATAATACCATGTTTTAGTTCTGTTAATTTATCATTGGAGACCTGCCACTGGTAGAATGATTAATTGAAAGACCTAAAACATCTAAGCGGTGAGTGTTACTGAAATGAAGCTTTTCCTGTACAACCCAGAACTTTGTTTCTCACGTTTTTTGCTGGGGTTACGGAGGCTTTTGATTTAATGATTTGCGAATCAGTTTGACCCCTCTAGGCCCCAGGATTAGACTGCGCGTAATCATCGCTGCTCAAGGATTTCATCTTCATCGCAAGCGTCGTGGAGAAATTGTCGAGCAGATCTCTTTGTAACATCAGGTATAGCTAAAATGGAACATTTCGTGAGCGTTCGTTAAGTGATTGCCGAAGAGTGCTGAGAAAGAGAGAAGAAGAGGGATCAATATCGCGCGGAGTCTCATCAACCACCGTCCCCTAATTAATTCTAATAATCATAGAAAATTATCAATCTTCCTTATCTGAAAGCATATCAGTTTTACTAATCTGAGAGCTGATTATCAAAAAAGTCTGAAGTAAACACGTAAGTATCATGCGATTGAAAAGGTATATAAACCGACGAATTAGCTTGATCGGTATTGTAAAATGTCCTCAATTCCTCCCGGCGACATCAACACGCAGCCAAACGCGAAGATTGTCTTCAATGCACCGTACGACGACAAGCACACCTACCACATCAAGATCATCAACGCCTCTGGACGACGCATCGGATGGGCGATCAAGACGACGAACATGAAACGGCTTGGTGTCGACCCAGCTTGCGGTGTGCTTGATCCAAAGGAGGCAACACTCATGGCTGTATCATGCGATACCTTCGAATATGGACGTGAGGTGTGTTTTATTTTCCTGACTCACTGACTTTATGTAATATAATGTCAGGTGGTGTGCACAACTTCAAACGTCGATGGCAATTTCAAGCTTTCCGGAGGCGCGTGCTAACCTTTGAACTACCTACACTCGTTCTGCCACCACTCTTTTTTGCAACGCTATTGTTATGTTGGCAGGAAAGCAAGGTGGCAGAAAAGACCTGGTGATGCAATGATCAGTACGCGCCCCAGAAAATAGAATGCGAGTTTGGATCCCATCCGACTTTTAAAGGTTTGCTTAACACTTAACACTCTCACGCACTAACACTCAACATTACTGGGTATGGTATAATGTGATAACTTCCGCCTTAGGACACCAACAATGATCGTATTACCGTGGAATGGTGCAACACTCCCGAAGGAGCCGCAAAGCAGTTCAGGCGCGAATGGTTCCAGGGAGATGGTATGGTCCGCAGAAAGAATCTTCCCATCGAATACAACCCATGATTGGTCGACTCCAATAAAATGTTTAAGTGAAAATTTTGCCGGTGAACATGTGTACAGCTCAATTTACTTAAGATAAGAGAGCAAAGAAAAGCATGAATATTAAACGGTCAATTCCAAAATTGAAGTGAAGAGTGCAAATCGAAGTCTTATATGGAATGCCAACACAATGGACGGATCCATCGATAGTGAAAGAGTGTTGTGTTATTCATCCAGCATGCGTGAATTTTGAAATTGGAAATGGTCAAAAATTTTTGGTGATTAAAAGAAGGCGCAAAATTTCTTTGGAATAAGGTTTTTTTGACTAACTAAAGAATTTTCTCTTCCTCGAAGCCGACTAATCTCAGCCGATGCTCTACAGTCGCTCGTCCTCGTTGTGATGTTTGTGTTCGTTCAATTGAGTTGGATCCTCATCGAACGAGCACCGCTGAAACAAGGCTTATTCGGCAGTGCTCCTTCTAGGCAGAAAAAAAAATGCTGATGATAATGTTAACGCGCTGTTTACTTTGTCTTCTAGCATGTATTCCATTCTGCAGCAGTCCTTATGATTGATCGCTGGAACATAGTGTTATAATAATTGGAGAACCGACTTCCTTCAACTTCGACACTACAAATCAGTCGCATATTTTCTGCTGATCAAGAGAAGGCATGAAGTTGTATAGAAGAAACTTATTCATTCGGGTTAACTTCCGAACGCCTTTCGTTTTTTTTTGTAGCCAGTTGATCTTAGCAGATTCTCCACAGTCGTTCGTCCTCGTCGTGGTGTTTGACTTTGGTGTCAATCGAGCCGAATGTTCGGAGAAGTAGCACTGCTCAAATGAAAACTCACAGGTCAATGCTCTTCCTATCAGCAGGCGGACATTATCACCAACAGCTACGCTGCACAAAAGGAGCACTGTCGGAAGAGTTCTCCTCCGAAAAGTGGTGCTCCTCGAGAGAAATCTAACTTGAGCGACAATACAGACAAGCATCACGACTAGGACTAACGACCATGAAGCATTGGCTCGGACTAATCGACTTTGAAGAAGACAAAACGCAAAACAAAACGAATAAATTTCGAAACAATTAGACTATCAGTTAGTGATAAGAGAGAAGACTTTGTAGTAATTCTCAATCAGTCAGATATTGCGATAAGAAAAAACCATCTTTAAGACACCACACTTTATCGCTCATCATCTGCTAAGGAATTCCAAAAACAGTATCGAAAATTGAACCAACAATGGGAAAAAATAGCGAGCTCGGCTGGTTCAAAGCCTTTCGTTATATCCCAACTAAAACTTAGTCCACCATCATGTCCCGTCTTATACTTACTTATTAAAACTCATAAGTTGGATTCACTGATGATCTTTTGTCTACTAATCCATCAGATATCAAAGTAAGACCCATCATCAGCTGCTTAGGCGGACCAACGGACAGGATAACGGGGTTTTTAAACCTAATACTACTCCAATTACTAAAGCACATTCCAGCCCATCTTACAAATACCCATATGTTCCTAGAACATTTACGTATCGCGTCCCCGAACAACGCGTACATGATGGATTCTTTCGACGTAACCGCCCTTTATATAAACGTACCGAATGAATCCGAAATGCAAGCCATATACCAGCTTTTAACAGAGCTCGAAAGTACCACGAACATGTATGGCCTCTCCATTGTGCAGATTACGGCTCTCTTAAAAAAGTGCCTTAACTGTTCAATCTTTGGATGATCCAGGAACTATTTTGCTCAAATCAGAGGGTTGGCAATGGGACAACGACTATCGCCAACACTTGTTAAAGGCTTCATGTTCAAAGTTGAGAGCCCAATAATCGATCTCCGGCCGGTACTCTACTGTAGATACATGGATGACTGCTTTGTCGTCTACACAACCCAAGAGGAGATGGGCAAATGCTTTGAATTGCTGAACAGTCAGTCAGAGTACATAAAGTTCACCCGTGAGAAACCAAATGCAAATTGACTCCCTTTTTTGAACGTTCAGGTCAACCTGTCCAAAAACTCCTACGATGCAAAATGGTACCGTAAACCAAGCAACAAAAACATCTTGGTTTACTACCTATCAGCCCATCCTTCACACATAAAACGCGCACTTCCTAAGAATATGTTCCGAACGGCAACAAGTGTGTGCATAGGAAAAGAACACAAGGTAGAATCCTTGAGCTTGGCGCAAAAAATAGCCATCTCTGAGAGCTTCTCAGGTTAGATTTAGGGAACATTCTATGCTCCCAAGCGACAAGTCTGGCAAAATAAGGTTTCTTTCCTTCTGCCTTTCATCTCTAACAAAGTAAGTACAGCTATTAAACGCTGCCTAAAACAGCAAGTTTGAATGATACGATAGCGATAGTTGAAATTCCCCCAAAAACACCAAAGCGTCAATTAGTCCGTAACCGACTGTATGACCGCCTCCGCGAAACCAATGACTGCAAAGTTTGTCCAAACGGCAGCGACGACGACTGTTTGAGATCGGGTATAATTTACCTAATCTCCTGCGAGGCATGCGGCGATGAGTACGTTAGAGAAACGGGTAGACCACTATTCCTCCGTGTAAAAGAGCACCTAGTTGGGTTACGCAACTGTGATCCAAAAACTCCACAAGGCACTCAAAGGGACCAAAAACATGCAGGAGTATTGTTCGGCGTCAAATTCACGATCCTGGCTCTGGAATCAAGAACATCTGCGCGAAAAACATCAGAAGCCTTTTGGATATATAGCAAAGGCCCGAAAATGAACCGAAAAGATGAGTGCCTCGTAATCACGCGTGACCTCAAACCATACCTCAGGCTGATTTTTCCGGCCTGAGTTAGGCACAGCCCGCTGATGCACTGATCTTGAGCGGCTGGTCTTCAATTGATAATTGATAGACCCAGACATCAAAACGGTGAGTGTTTTAAAATGAAGCTTTTACAATGCGATTCAAAACTCATTTCTAACGTTTTCTGCTAGGGTTATGGAGGTTTTGGCTTAGTGGATTGGTGGATCAGTGATCTTTCCAGGCTCTGACGAAGGCGATCCGCCGAAATTAGCCACCTCAAATATAGTGTATTTAAGCTGCATTACTAACTGTATTGTTGTATGCTTCGCTAATATTCAATAAATAACATCAGCAACACCTCGGAAAGGTTAAACAGAAGAAAATATTTATCCATTGTAAAGGCCAGATATGCATTTAATCACCTTAGACAAGGTTAAAAATTGAAGGCGAATGCATGGCGCATCCCTCAGGGATTGATCAACGCCGAAAGCTTTATCTTTTGTCCTCTTTATCCACTCACTCAAAGTATATGGTATAAATATGTCCCACAGCGCAAAGTACATTTAGGTCGCTTTTTCAGTTAAAGATATGCCTAAATAAAAAAGTAAACCTACCAGAATACTCCAGGCGGTACGCGTGCAATGAAAAGTATAAAGCAGATTTCTGAACTTACGCTAAAAAATTGGGGTAGAAAGAAACAAGTCGGCTTGCATAACTGCTAAGAAGTTTTGATCTAATCAAAATACAATTAAGTAGCTTGAGCGAATGCGTCATAGCTACACTGACTTCATTCCGCATAAGGGCTTAGTTCATCAAAGTGGATCAAATCTCACCCTCTAGGGGGTGGATACAAAAGGCGTTAGAATATCAGAATGATTTTGAAGCGCTATGTTGACTTGGATTCTGATCTTACTCTTATAGGTGCGGTTTTCTAAGGACTCTGTCCAGGATGACTAGTTTCAGTTATACTACGACAAATGAATATTCGACCTCATTAGCCGGGCAAGAATTTTTCAGAAAAACATTAGTGATCATTTGAAAGCTACATCTATGGTTAGCGCGATACGTTGCCGTTTTACAAGAATATTACTTTACAACACTTCAGCAAAAGGAGAACAATTGGGAGCACGAGCCATGAGCAGTTGAGTTTTACAACATTTTCGACCTGATGATTTTTTTTTCTTGGCGGCACGTGTAAATTGTACGTCATCGCCTACTGTAAATAGGGGGATAGGAGCACCCCCGATAGGATCGCCTGATGACAAAGCGTCTACCCGAATGACGAAGCTGTCAAGGCCAAAACACATGTATCGGGCTCTATAAGTTGCCCATAAAAGACCACATGACATGTTGCCTCAGAAATAATTAGCAGATATATTGAAGTTCAGGCTTGGCCTCAAGAAAACACTAAAAACAAACGGGGAAGCATTTGTATTTTACACCGCATTTTTTCGTGAGACAAAGCTCTTTCTTCAGACAATTGCTAATCACTCGTTAGTGTAAGATATAAAAATTCCAACGTTGTACTTACTTTCTAAAAAGCCGTTTCTTTACGGTGCAGCAGGGAAAAAGGGTTGCTTTACATGCGCGAAATGTGTTTCTTGAGTAATCTACGGGGTGGGGAATGATTACAGGAGGATACCGGCCATCGATTATTGGCTCTTCGGAGGGTCACTTGTGAAGTGCGATTTTTGTTATTCAATGAGGAACTGTTTTTCTGCTTCGAAAGAAACTCCATGTAAAACGCATAACTTTGATGCCAAAACAGTTTCTCTACACGTTCATGTGCTTTTTTCGTGATTTCAGCGAAAAGATATTTGAATTTGATGTGAAACATAATTTTACTTCAAAATCAGTAGCACTATAGAGGGGGATTTTCGAAAAGCGCCGTATACCGCTCTAGCCACAGATTCAAACTTTTGCATAATTATTAACACTCTTATGAACTAACACTCTTATGAATAGTTGTTGTCCAGCGAATAGAACCGAATATTCGTTTGTCACCGTATGGCGAAAAGAATTTTCACGCTGATTATGTTTGGGAGAAAGCTTTTTTGCTCTTTCGATGAACTTCAACATTTGATAGCATATTCTCGGCAATTTCAATGATGCATTTCGATTTCGTAAACACCTCTTTGGTGCGTTGTAGCACCAAGATTATGCTTGCGCTTCACTTTCGACGCGCATTTTTTGCCGAACTAGGACTTGTGAATGGCTTTTTAGAAGTTTTAGCATTTCTTCGATAGCCTAAAAACGGTGATTCTAGAGCTAACTTTATCTTTCATAGAGGTCTTTATAGAGCTCTGCACGAGTGAAAACAAGATTGTGAATCTTAGAGTAGCCTAAATCTCTGCTATCGAATGATTTTTGAAACTATAGCGAAAAGCCATTCACAGACCTTAGTTGCTAAAATAAAGCAATCCGAGTGTGAAACATGATTTCATGTATGCTACTACACCGCAATAAAGAGAGTTTTTTTGAAAAACCAGGTACAACGCTGAAATCGCGAGATGTAAGCTCTCAAGTGACTATTGGAAGTTTGGTGCCCAGCGAGAATGGCCTCTAAAAATCAAGGTACGAAAACGTGCCGTGCTCTCCAAACGCGTTAACTGGCCATCTTGGTTGAGGGCGCGCTATGTAGCGCCAATCTGAGCCAATGTAAGGTTGATCACTAAGAGTACTTCAATTTCCGGATCTGCCTTTCTCTGTCCGTTTTATTCTGAAAACAAATTCTTTTGGACAATTTTTGAAACTTATTGTTTTAATATAATTCCAAAAAATACTATATATATTATAATATATATAATATAATAAATAATAAATAAATAATAATACAATATAATATAATATAATATAACAATATAATAATATAATAATATAATAATAATAATATAATAATATAATAATAATAATAATATAATAAATAATAAATAATAATAATAAATAATAAAAAATAATAATAATAAAAAATAATAATAATAATAATAATAAATAATAAAAATAATAATAATAATATATAATAATAATAATAATAATATAATAATAATAATAATAATAATAATATGATAGTAATATATAATAATAATAATATTACTAATATAATAATATAATATATATAATATATATACATATATGTATTATAATTACTTATTGTTTTGTTGAATTTCCTGACATTGTCTTTATCTTGGAATAGTACGAAATCGATGCGAAGATCGCTCTTATACAGGATTCTTTCATAGAACCATAATTCATGCACCAAATTCTGTCTGCTTGTCATCGCAAAAGTGAATTCGCTAACTTAGCAAAGCACTCCTCGGATTTGAGCGACTCTCTTAACGCCTCTGCCACATGAATCCCTTCCATGATGTACTGAAATTCACACGTAATTCATAATATAGCATTATTGCCAGCTTTTCATCATACTTAAGATCATGATTGAATTACTTGAGACCATCTCATAATAATCAAAGCCTTAGCATAATTATAAATTCCAAAACTATTCAATGCAGGAGTCGCTAAATTATCGCCGTACCCATCGCTCTATGATTCCTACCCTCATCTTCATCTTTCTCCCGTCACTTTTAAGGAGCATTCCGTTTTTGTCGGCCACCGCTTCATTTACGCTCCTCATAAACGAAAAGTTTTATGGAGCCATACCAATAAATCTGAAGCAAGCACGATGTTAACAAGTTCTTTATGGATTTCGATGCTCGTTTAAGTGCTTGGCGACTACTACGGCGTTGAGATTATATCTGGGCAAACAAAATGAGATAAGATCGAGTAAAAACTGTCAACGCTATTTTATTGTGTAGACTGGGCCATATGGCCTAAAAATCTGGTGCTGCTGTTAACAGTGCTTTTGTCGTTTTGACTCAGCATGAAAGCCTGCAGCAAATTTTAGCCATCCATTTGCAGATGTGAAAGATCAGCGAGTTCTTTAATGACTTTGGTGTAACATAATTAATATTTAGGCACCATTTGTCAAACAAAACATGTCATTCTTACATCTGAATCCAATCCTCTATTCAAGCTTGATAACAGTCTCGAGCAAAACAAGAATATTATGTTATCAATCATCGTTGTGATTGAAAGCTTCCTCAGATCATTCGGACACTAATGTATACAATGCGAAACTACTGAAAACAGCTTTTCATGATACAGGACCCAACATCACATCTCATGCCGCACGTATTTCATTGTACTTCTCACTTTCTTCTGCCATTCTTACACTCATTTCCATCTACCATCCACGAATCTTTGCGGAATGGTATGTATTTTAGTCTGCTGTTTCAAAGAGGCTCTATTTTTTACCAATTCACTGACTTTGGTGAGCCATTTCTCTCTGAAGTTCTTATGCACCTGGCTGAGCATTCCCAGGTCTCTACCACAAGTAGCTAAAGTGGAGCAAAAGCAAAAACGGTTTCATTTCAGATTTTGCGGTATTTTTGGTCATTTGCTTATTTCAATATCAAACGGCAAATTTCAGCAATGAATGAACCACAGCTACTTTCGCACCAATTTCATTCCAGCTCTTATAGTCGATGTGAGGTCTTCGCGAGCAATTATTGCACTAATTTTTTAGTTCTGCAGAGATGAACGACTTGGTTAGCTCACGATGGTGTCGAACTAGAATCTCGTGTTTATTCAACGACGACACCTCTACCACTGTGCCATAGGATTTCTACGAATCAGAATGGGGTGTATCATAAAACTTACCAGAAGATCTACTCAGTGTGAGCGTATGAGAAGAGGCTTAAATATAAGTCGATGAAGATCCTACGCGAAATCTGAGTGTGTAAACATGTGGCTTTTGGTTGTCTTTCCTTCAAAAGAACAAGCTATTGTATTTTTCTGGAGGTCATCGGTTTATTTCTGAAGATCGAAAAAGCTTTTTCGGTATTCATCATGTCTTAAAACTTCTAATTGGGATTTTGTATTTTTTGTCTTCTTCGTTCCAATGTAAAAAGAGCCTCTTGTGACTCTATACCCTCCATCTCCGAAGAACTTATTTCATACTGCGCTACGTCAGCCATAATGCTATAGTATCGCATTACATCTAATGAATTCTGCTATTAACACCTTTGTGTCTGCCCATCAAAAAAAATCAACTTGTTCAGTGATACCGATATCAATAGATACGCTGTTTCAAGACTAGCCTTTCTCTTCTTTGTTTCGCTGAAAATAATCTAAATTCATGCCTTAACAAGAACCATTCTGTATGGAAAATAAGCAAAAAATCATTATCAGGATCTCAGTCTACTAATGTGGATTCCAAGTATCAAACTACTGGGTTCACTCACTATTGTGATGATAGATCGGTTAGCTATTCTCAGCAACAAACTAGGAAGCATTCTACTAGAATTTTTGGAATACCCTAATATAATGTATTTTCCAATAGTTCCCGTGTTTTCGTAGTTTCCGGGAGCGTCTTGGCCGAGTGGTTGCGATACTCGTTACTGCGCGCGTGGAGCCGAGCTCGACCCCTCAACACTCTTTGGCAGTCAAGAAGAACGCCCTGTGGAACGCTACAGCAAGACTGTCATTGATCCGAATATTCGTCTATTCAAGCCGACTACCAAGAGAAAATTGTGGACCGCTTTGCATTGAGACCTTACTAAATTACTATGAAGACTAATGAATCAGTTCAGTATTTGTTTCATGTCACCGCAAAATATTCGTCATTGTCCTCATGCTCATTTTAGTCGTGAAATTCAGTTAGAAGCAAATCACAGAAACAACTTTCAACCAACCTCACACTGATCAAATGATTCACTGTTTTTTTTTTTTTTTTGTGAACAGACGAGAGATGATTAGCAGAAACATTTTTCCATTTTAGCTAGCAGTTTTGAAAACTAAATTCAACACGCTTTAGCATTGGTGAAATTGTGAATGCTATTACAACAAAGAGCGAAAGCAATTCCCATCAAACAAATCAACAGCAATTTCCGTCTGTTGGTAAATGAAGGACATTAAACATCTGGAAAAGGATAGCATGTAAGGTAGTCGTTCGTTATACACATGCTATCCATCGCTGATGTGAATGATATCCGCACCAATAGCGCCCAGAAAAAGCGACTGAAAGCTGAACTTTCTTGATTTAGCTGCTTCGATGAGGCTTACGGTGCTCGAAGTCATGCAATTACCATGGACAAACGCTTCATGTAGCAAGTGTTTTGCACATTTTAGCCGATAAGTAGCTATTGTAATTATGAAATATGATATTGATGCAGTGATAAATAGTATTTCTGAAGATGAATGGATTTTGCTAAAACAATAATCGCTTCAAGCGATTTTTGGGAAAAAAAAATTTAGGTGATGCTTTGTTGAGCCACCATATCTGCCGAAAAGTCTTTGTGTCCTAAATAGTTGGAACACGTTTTGCCTGTGGTGATATCACCCTGTTCAAGTAGGGTTTTTAGCAGACTTGTGCTACTTACTGACCTCTAGGAAAAGCAGGGCCATTTTCGAATTCTCTCCATTGTAGTCATCATGTCTGTAAGTAATGTGACTATATTTAACTGAGCCTCGAATTTTCCAAAAAACTTGAGAGCCTTTTTAATTCGATTGATGCCACTAGCAGATGAATACTAGCCCTGTACAGCAATTAGATGCGCAAAAACACTTTATTGCCATTCATTGAGAAGTTGTTGAAATTTCTAGTTTAGGCTCTATACAGTGTTTGAAAAAACTTTAAAATAAAAAGTATAACGTGCAGCGGATAAAGGATTTGGAATTCACTAAAGCATTAGTCAAGCCCATGGGCAAGAAATAGTCGAAGATAACCGTAAGCAATAGATACGCAGAAGAGAGTTGAAGGCAAAAAGTACCGGATTCCGTTAAATAGATGCAAAATACGATTGCTAAAAGGACAGTAAGCAAAAAAAACATTAACTCGTTGTTCTTGATTTTATGTGGCGTCACATTTATTCTGTATACCTTGTTTGTTTGATCATCTGACGCTTCTTTTAGGCTTCATCGCATCCATAACTTGAGTGTAATTTTCATTGTTTATCATTCACAGAAATCCAAAGTATCCACGCCAGAGTCCTCTTACACGCCACTCTACTCAATCGCTGGTCGAGCGTGTTGCAAGGACATTTGCCTCAGCACATCCAAACATTTCGCAGAATTCTGGCTATTTCTAATGTAGTACTACCTCTATTTGGACTTGTGGACAAGCACGGACTCAATCTTTAAATTCGATAACCTGTCTCCGTCACACATCTTAATTCAATTCCCATGATGTTCTTTCGCAGCAGTAAGTCGTTGTACCGTTGAGTTGGCAATTTTTTGCATCTATTTGACTCATTAAATGAATGATTATGAGGTTTCCCTACAAAGCAGGTTGGAAAACCTAAGTGGCGAATACGTCAGGTTTATCCCTTGTGACAAGTTTCCACGATCTGATGAATCTCTAAAGATCGAATCAATGAATTAACACACGCACTAGCTGCAACCATTGCAAGAGCACAGTCTAAGAGTACAGCAGCCTTCTTATCGTTTAATACGGGCCCGTACGATATCGACAGACATGAGGACGCTTGTACTGAGGCGATGAGGATTGGTTAGCAATGCACAGGGTGGTCGTTAGTTCTATTCTGCGTCCAATAAAAGATAATCGTTGAAATGTAGACAAGTTGATACCACACTTCTCAGTGAGAATGAAAACAATAAACTGATAAATCAGGCCTCAAAACGTTGCTATGTAGAACAAGTATGCATTCGTTAACCATTCTCAATCATTTTAAATGTCCAAATTCTCTAAAAATTGTGTCAAAAAAAGGGTCAGTAAAACAGCCTGTGGTTGGCATTATTTTCTTATTGCCTATTTCTATACTCATTACTCTGTTATTGGGTGTATTTTAACAAAGGCAAAGCTGACAGAGCTATCAAGGCTGCCAAATCTCACTTTTCCTATCCCTTTACTTTCACGTAATCAACTTTAAATCATGATCTTTCAAACAAACCATTCCATCGAGCACTGGACTCTTTAAAGGAATATGGCTTCTCATAAAGATAATTGCCATTCTAACAAATTTCTCTCTATCGTAGTTAAAATGATTAATCCTTCCTTCTTATCTCATTACCTACCGTGCAATTACAGCCTCGTATTCCAGCCAATTTTTATTTAGAATCAGTAGTTAATAAATATTTAACAAACTGTTCCCCAAAATCGTTCTTTTGTTCATCTATTCTTCGGTCATAAAATAGGGAAAGGGCCAAAAAGGCTCAAGAAGGTTGTAAATGTGGTATAAAGAGCTTTAAAAAAGCTTAAGAAGGTTGGAAATATGTTCAAAGAGGCCATAATTGCCCTGTAGTGAAGCGTTCATGAGGTACATTATGGATTATGCTCGATAACTACTCATGAAAGCTGAAATTTTCCCACTCATCACGAAACCGAAACAGTTGTCTGACTCCAGAAATGTGCTCGAATGTCTTTGAACAATTGAACGACCTGCTTCCACAAATAGTTGGTGTTGCTCACCAGCGGCACTCTTTAGCCTTTGTGAATCAAGTATGATTTGCCGTACTTTAACTAGTTTTTCTTTGGATTGGTCGAAATTCTCGATATTTGCCTACCTTTTGCTGACCTACCAGTTTCCAGGGGGCAATGATATAACCTGAGAGCACCACTAACAAAAATCACATCTAAGTTATGGAAGATCATAAAACATTATATTTTTTCACAAGATTTCGCAGGTCCTCAACATTATTTCGTCATTATCATTTTTTTCTCACGGTTCTAAGCAGAATAATGAAGGTTGTGCCTTCTTGAGATATAATTCGTCACACCATCTGCTGTGAAAATTTTAGCAGTTGTATGCTATTCGTTTCTTCGCATCCACCATCTGCAATGGTTTTGGCTCGTGATGTACGACAATCGCCATCTTACTTCATTAAGGAATGTAAAAAAAAAGATAAATTAGAGATTTTGCGCAAGCCCTGTAGAATAGGACTGAAAAGTGCCATAAATGATGACCTGTTTTTTAGAGATTCAAGAGATTCATGGTGATCTGTGCTTCTCATTTTCCGTTAAGTCGTATTCTCATGGTGGCAATTCACTAGGAGGCCGAGCATGTGTTTGACTGAAGATGCTAAGCAAAACCTGTCAAGCTTATCTTTCTGGACACATCGTTATTCGACGCGCTGAAACTTTTACCCAGCAAGATTTTTCCAGGTACCTATTCTTAGTAGTAAACCAGTCAGATGAAAAACTCTCAAGTTTGTACGCTAGCTGGGCAATACTTTTTTTGGAACATATCGAATAACGTTAACCTTCGCGAGTTCTAAAGTTTTGCTAATTTGAGCCTTACTGTCTGCAAATTCTCACTGTTGCTTTTGCTTGACCTGATTTTTTGATGAATAGGATTTACAAAACGACTCCTCTTTCGGCGTGTTAGGTCGCCAACAATGGTCATGTCACACACGAACTTGTCGCACTCTCTCCACATTTATTGGACTATTTCATGCACCAATAGAAACAGGACTTAAACATCTAAGTGAATAAACAACACGACGTTTTCTACTTTGCTTCAAAAATCTGGTGAAGAAACGTATGAGGAACTTACAATGAAGTAAATGCGACATCGTTATCAACTAGAAGACTACTGTTGTTCATCGGCACACTCTTACGTGAGGGAATATTTGGATGATGAGCGTCTCTGTGGCGCCTCCATTTGAGAATTTCATACCTCAGCATTGGTTTCAATCATAAGCAAAATTGACGACTCTGAACAAAAGAGGCCATATTATCACCTCTGCATGGATTTTGCTGTCGAATGTTATACAGCCGTCCTCTAATACAGCAAATAAAGACCGCGTGTCCCGCAGTGACTAGAAGTGTCTGTGACACATGTGGTCGTCGGTTCGATTCTCGTTCCCAACTCACTGTCTTCCATCCATCTGTGGTCGCAAAATTAGTGTGAAACTTGTCAGTGAAGACAGCAGCGCTGACATGATATACTGGTGGGGCCATCATGAGTTTGTAAACGTCAAATGTTCAATTAATCTGTAAGACATCCATCCTCGAATCAGGCATGTGGCGCAGTGGTTAGAGGTGCTCTGCGCCGCACATGAGTTCAACGGTTAGATCTTGCGCTCATGGTCACCATGCCATCCATCCCTCCGGGGTCGATGAATTGGTACCAGACTTGTCTGGGAGGATAAGCAGCACTGCCTCGGTTCAGCGAGAGGCCACCGCGAGTCATCGTAGAGGCCAGAGATGCATCAATCATTTCAAATGAAGTTAGAAATTAAAGGACGATTGCATGGCACATCCCTCGGGGATTGATCAACGCCGAGAGCTTTTTAATTTTTCATAATTAATTAATTTCTTCATGATTACAGCCTTCCTCTAAAACAGCAAATAGAGAGTGCGTGTTGCCTTTGCCGATGTTAAGTGATTTCGAATGCATGGTGCAATCCTTAAGGCTAAATAAGGCTAAGCACATCATCTTTATTAGTCTTCCTAACAAGCAACGTATTTTTCATGTATTTCTCTAAGATCTCTAAAAGTGACTGATTGAATGAAATTAGGCGAGATTGATCGGCTTGAGGAAAAATGGTATTTGTTCAATTTGTCTAAGTCGTCGCACCTCTAGGGATTTCATATCTGCTCTGGTACGGTGATTTTTTGGTCCTCATAGAGCCGGGGTTAAGCTATTTCTGGATAAACTCTTAGTGAAATAAGATTAATGATCTGAGATGGAATCCTTATATTGCATCTATCCTCCATAAAGGACTTTGAACATTTCACATATTGTATTGAGTGCTGCCTGAGAATTTCGTCCTCTCCATAGATGAACTAGAATGTTGACCGTATCGATTCTTCTTGCTATCTCGAAGGAATCCAAGTCAAGGTCTTTCGTCAAGCGCTTATCTGTTGACTATTGGGAGACGGTCGACCTAGCAGATTGCTTCTTGATAGTCTGCAGCATTAACCACTAACTCGATGGAAGACCCTTTCCGTCATTTATAGATGTTGTATTCAAATGCGAGGTGGTTGCAATGAACAGGAAGGCCGTTTTGCTGAATCCTGCTTTGGATTGCAATTCTCAAATAGAATTCATTCCATCATTTCTGAAATTTCCATGTAATATACAACTGAGTATTCGTAGCAAATCACTCAAGAAAAAATATCACATAAAGGCTACATAACTATTAATGCCTTTGGAAAATTCAACGGCATTGCTGGTAAGATTTCGAGCACCAGGCAATAAGTCTTGTAGGTGAACCGGTAAACCGATGCAGGAGGCGGGACGATAGTCCACTATAAAAGCAGCAAAGGAGGCTCTGATGTTATCGCTATGTATTCTTCTGAAAGTAGGAGCGAGAAGAAGCTTTGGCATGAAGCTGAATGTCTTAGACGCATTGCCTTTTTTGGAATCTGCATCAGGTAATGTGATTTTGTTGATAATCTCCTCGATAGGTTCAATATTTTGTATCCTCTGGTAATTTCCTACTTATTCACTACTTCACTACAATTCAGCACTGTTGCTACACTGACTGCTATCGTTGCTATTCCGTCGTTGTACAACTACGTGCAGTACACACAGTCATCGCTGCAGACCGAAGTTGATTTTTGTAGGCATCGAACAACGGGACTTTTTGACCAGTACGAACGCATGCAGCAAGCTAAAGGAGTGAGAGGAAGAATCATGAAACGATATGCTAGATACAACGCCCCCTCTGAGTACATCAATCCCTCCGAAACTGTTGTTGGAGAAAGCTTTGTCCAGCATGCATACATTTGCTGTAGCTGCAAGGCAGGGCTTGCTGGACCGCCCGGTCCTCCTGGCGTTGACGGAGCCGATGGAAATGATGGCCAACCCGGAGCAAATGGTGAGCCTGGTCTTGATGCTGATCCTGATTCACAGTTGTCGGCTGAAGATTTTTGCTTCGAATGTCCTCCAGGACCGCCAGGACCACCTGGTAACCCAGGCCCCAAAGGACCGGTTGGCTTTCCAGGAGCTGACGGAGAGCCTGGACCTGATGGATTACAAGGACAACCTGGTCCACCTGGGGTACAAGGACTTCCTGGCCCTGACGGGGAACCAGGTCTTCCAGGTGAGCAAGGACCGCCCGGAATTCTAGAGGAAATACCCATTCCAGACGGACCTGCTGGACCCCCCGGACTGCCAGGACCGCCCGGTCCAGATGGAGCCCCAGGAGCACCTGGTCATCCTGGACCAGACGGACTTCAAGGACCACCTGGTGACCCAGGACGAGATGGTGCTCCGGGAAATCCTGGTGCTCCAGGAGAACAAGGGCCACCTGGAGAGCATGGAGCAGGAGGTGGCTGCGATCACTGTCCACCTCCTCGAACTGCTCCAGGATATTAGTTGTGTACACGTGTATTATCGTTTTTTGTTTTAATCATTACAGATGAGACCTCACTGAATGAAGGTTTTATTATTATTAGCGCACAAATGCAATGCAAAAATATTTAAAGTTATAAGTATATGAATATGATATATAATGCTGCGCACATAATATACATTGTGATGTTGATCCAAGATTTTCGTCAGATCAGTCAATCTATAATACCAAATGAGCAAGAACGTATGCCAAGCTCGCTTCCAAATGGATGTGGATCTATAAGCCTCATAGTTATTTCTGAGCTATGGATGTGGTCTGTTATGGGCACTTCCATAGTGCAATACACGTGCTTCGCTCTTGAAGCCTTGTCAGTTGCGCAGTGACTTTCGTCTGAGCCAGTCCCCCTCGGGTGAGAACCCTTCTTTAAGCGTACCTGCTAAAGAATTGAAATCCTCGATTAAGAAATATCTTCAATTAACAGAGCGAAAGGTAAAGAAGACTGAGAAAACCGCGGTAAATAGGATTTTACAAATCAAAAAGAAAATGATAAAAATACATTGAGGTATTGTGATGTAGTATTTTACAGAAAGCAATAAAAAAGGATGTTCTATATAAACAATTACATGGCATGAAAATTGTCACATATAAAACCTCACCGTCGATAAATTATATTTTTACATGACTTGATAACATAGATATGACTTTTCTAAAATGAAAAATGCTCAAGTTTTCCTGCAGAGTGCAAAAATCTTATGAGAACGTTATCCTTTCTTCTATTTTGAAGAAAATCTAATGGTTTCATTAATCAAGCACCGAATGCCATCAATTTGGAACCCGTGAAATGATGATGTCCGCTCAATAGTCATTTCATTAGAGGAAGCCATTGACGATCTCGTTTTGCGCAGTGAATATATGTGAGGATTGCAGAACCGTTCAAGCATTCTATACGCTCCATTGAACCATTATCTTGTTTCGAACAGTCTGACATAGGCAAAGGTGACGCCGACTGATAATGAGATTTTTTCGCTCAGTCAACGATTTGCAGAAGCGTAAGGAGGTAAGAAACTATTGACTTGATTTCGATTTGCATTGAACCTCAGCATGAGTAATGAATGCCTTGATTTGTTCGTGAGCTTACACGAGCTTGTAACAAACCTTTATTATGGCCAGTGTATTAGTGGTATCGTCTTCTTCAAAAGGTAGATTAGGTTGTAGTTTACTCGATTTTTCTACATGTTTTCGAAAATAATAGCATGAAATCTTTGAATATGAACGTATTGAAGGAATCCACTTCATATTTTGCAAAAGGTGATAAAAAAAATGAGATTCACATTGAATGTTTATAGAGAGGATTGAAAACAATCGATTAAAAGGATAGCTACATGTTCACTACTTGCCGTAGTCCATCTACTGAAAAAAAAAGGTAATGACACAATTTTACGTGCTATCACCATAACTGCCCTGCTATAAAATGGGGTTTAATGTGACTCGTGTGGCACTGATGAAGCTGGCAATACCGTTAAAACCTGCGTATGGCTCTGACGTAGCAATTACGAAACGCTCAAAACATTCTCACAGGTTGTATTAAAGAAGTAGTTTTCTTACAGCTTGCGTAGCCAAGACTTTCATATGGTCACATTGTTGGCGAGTTGAACGCACAACTTTTTTGTGAGTCTGAGATAACGAAAGAGAAGGGGCCTCTTAGTTGCACATTAATGGATGTAACATCAATTGGCGAAGAGTCAGTAAAAACGTGAGCCACAGTCAGGGTGTTCATCTCCTTCTCACTGCATTGCATCATTCATGGTGTATAATTACGTACAACTGCTTGAACGTCAAACAAAAAGGCATCAGCCGTGGGCCATTCCGTGAAGAACAACTTATCAAATCCCGCCAAGGTGACTGAATGCATGTCTAGCCCATATAACGATATCTCGCTGATGTATCGCATAAATTTTCTCTATTCTTTATACCACGTGTGATGCCAATTTGATACCAGTTTACTCTTTCTACAAAGATGGTAGAGGTGGTGAGCTCGTAGCACAGGATAAAACTATTTGCCATGCGTGTACCACGGGACACATCAACCACTGTGCTACAAGCGCTCGGCATAAGCAATTGAAGATCCTACCCAGCATGTTAGCTCAGATCAAAGTATACAATCGAGCGATTGGAAAGTATGTGAGCTCGGCATCACATCAACGGATTAACATACTCTTGTTTCGACGAGTTATTAGTTTGTGTATTTAGCTCATTAGTGAAATTCTGAAAAGTTAGATAAGACGCCCATGTAAAAAAGTTTTTTGGCGCTATTCTGTTGCTGGAACGAGCGAAGACCTTTTAAACTTTGATCGCGCTTCAAGATTCGGATTTTTGTTCGTGAGGACGTTACAAAGACAACAAGTAGTTCAACTTTATTTATCTATTCCACCAAACATAGAAGCTATAGGTCCATGTGCCAATCAACAGCCTATTCGATGCGCATATCAAGTGTCTTTTGTAACCAAAAAGCCGTCTTCTTTCACTCTTTTGGGAACCGAACAATAAATTACTGTTCTAAGAAACTTATCCGGTCCCGCCTTTCTCCAGTCCCACGGAAAGTACGCACTGGAAATTAGCACATAGATATGACCCTCCAGTCGAACGCTTACTTCGAATGAAGCGGAATAGGCTGGCGTCAAAGTTGCAGGTTGGAAAATTTTTCGTATTTTTAGTGAGAACGCAATAGAAGGGTGAGATTTGATCATAATGTGTGGCAAAACTTTTATGATCATTAAAATGAAAGACTTTCTATGAACGTCGGCATTAATAATTAGCATGTGTATTTCTCAAAAGCTTGGGTTTTTAAAAGCTTATCGCGTTTGGTAGACGCGAGGGTGGGAAGTTATCAGCAACTTTGTGATCTCCAGAGCCTTCACGTATGCTGTTTTAGACTATGCGAGTGATACAATGATAATGAAACATATGTCTCCCCGATTATTTCTGAATCTCTTACGTTTATACAAAATGGTTCAAGAATTCTGTGCGTTGATGTTTTGACGCCTGTACCATGATCGGGCAGCAAATTCAAAACCCCAGTGTTGTGCTTTTGTGCCTTATGTGCACTTAGAAATTTACTTTGTCTAATTCTGAATTGACCACCTAATGTCTTCCTATGGAGCACAAAGTGGTTTATATGTTTCGCCAGCATGTCCAACACTATTCTTTAAGGGTAAGGAAAGTTTAAAAGCACATCCCGCGTTTATAAGAGCAAAGATCGCTCTTCCCTGCAACCCTGACAATGCTTTGCAGTTGTTTAAAAATTGTTAAGTCTCTCCATTTTACCGCTTTTTTGAAGACCTAGTTCGAAGAATAATCCGATGAGGATATATCACGTTTCAAGCCATTAAAGTCTAAGTGGTATATAGGCACCTGTTTCGTCCTACCGGGACTCATCAGTAGCACCGTCCGCAATTCAGCCGACTCCTAATCGACGTTGAGCAATAAATCACCACAAGTCTGATTATGGATTTACCTGACATTGTAGTGACCGGAAATCGAGCTTGTGGCTTTTGAAAATGGATCATACCTCTCTATTCGACCGATTTTTAGTATAGACTTAAAGGATCGGCTGAACCGAGGACGGTGCTTCTGATGAGTCGCGGTAAGACAAAACATGTGTTCTTATAGCAGTCAGACTTTAATGGCTCAGAACATAACATATGCTTTACTGTTAAGTCTGCTATATGTGCTCTCGAGGAAGTATAGATATAATTGGAGTGTTACAGTTTATATACGTCGTCTATCAGAAGAAGGATGTGGTGTATCTTCTTTTCTCGTGTAAACGATATGTAAGTAAAAGTTATTAGAGATCATTTATAATCATCAGTAAAACAGCAATCTGTTCAGTCTCTTAAGGAGACAATTAAACAATTGGTGATCTTTGGCGAAGTTCATAGATTTCTCGACGATATGAAAAGATGCAAATTAAAATGACTGTTGGACTATACTGTTTTCGCAGCCACAACTTATTAGAGATACCTTTTACTATGCTGTTTGGTAACTTTCATTTGAGGAAGACTTTTATCTCATAGTGATTATATGAGAGAAAGTATGAAGTGTATTGCAGTACTACATTTATACACACGGTCAAGCATGCACATGCTTCGAACAGAACGACTAATTACAAAATTTTTTTGTTTAAAAAGTCAGCATAAGGTTACGCATCAAGAAAATATTTTACAGCTGGTGTATCGCAGCACTCAGCAGATCAAATATATTACATATGAGATACATCACAAAGCCAGCAAAAAAATTGGATGCCCCACGGTTAACTACGAAGTTGAAGGAAAAGTTCTTTAACACTAGAGAAAAATTCAAAATTTATGTATGTTTCACCACAACATTGATTATTGAAAATTCATGGGAATATCTCAGGAATATTTCCATGAGTAACTCCTACGGTAACAGCACTCATAGAAGAATAAAGGATAAAGCTCTCCGCGGTTGATTAATCCCTAAGAGATGCGCCATGCATTCGTCCTCAATTTTAACTTCGTTTGAGGTGACTGAATGCACATCTGGCCTTTACAATGACTTGCGGTGGCCTCCCGCTGTTCCAAGTCAGTGACGGTGCTGCTAATCCTCCTAAACAAGTCTGAGACCAGTCTGGTACTAGCTTACCGACTCCGGAAGAAAAAATGGCATGGTGAGTCATGAGCGCGAGATCGGACCATCGACCTCGTGTGCGACGCAAACCACCTTTAATCACTGCACTACATGTGTTCATAAAGGTAATTATAGTGTATCAAATTATAGTTTACTCTTCGGACTTACTTGATGACGATAGACGAAATTGAGCTTCAAGTGTTGATATGCTATTGCTGAAAGCGAAGGCATTCAGACAAGAGATGCTGCGAAGAATATCTGCGGTGCCGGAGGTGAAGGAACTGTGGGCTATGTGATTGTTGCAAAGTGATGCAAACGATTTGAAAGTGGTGATCTCTCTCTCAAAAACTGAACCCTTTTCGCCCAACCTTGAATTTCGACGATGGAGATTTGCAAGCAGCTTTGAATGCGGAACCTTCGGGCAGATACGGAAGCTTGCAGATCGTTGGCAGAAGTTCTTGGGTAATGATGTGTATTTTGAAATATAAATATTGTTGTCCTTGATTGAATTTATGTATGAACTTTGAATTTTCAGCTAGTTTTAATGATCTATTTCCTCAACCTAATTTCCCTCCATGAGCCTTCATTCCATTCATCACTTTCCAAAGAAACAAGGTAAAGCTCGCATTTTATATTTCTTTACTGCTCAGCATTCGAAGCATATGAAAAACCGTATTGTGTCAACATTCATCAGCCTATCGGTGGTCTCGATGGCATACAACGACTTTCAATGTTGTGTCGTTGCACACGTCTTGTTCATCGAGTGACTCAATGCCGCATTTCTTCATTTTCATTGAGAAACTTCTCTTCGTTCGGTGTTTCGATTCCAGAGCAATGATGACAGCATTCCAGTCAAGGTGCGAATTTTCATGAAATCCCTCATGTTTGCAATCTCGCATCCGGGACTTCGTTCCGCGAACGAGTTATATGTGTTGCCAAGATGAGATGCACCTAAGGTCTCTGTCTTTTTCAAAAGGGAAATTGATACGTAAATGAATGAATAAGAAAGGATGGGGCAGGAATTGAAGAGACGAGGCTTTCACATTCATCGTACAAGCTTTCGTAGATGAATGATCAAATATAAGTCCTAAAGCATCACCTTCGTTGCTGTTCAAGTGGTTTGCTTCCCATACTAGCCACATTATGATAACTTCTCTAATGCAACGAAATCTTATCAAAATATTTGCTTTGTCACTTGACTAGACCTGGCTTTGTGGTTGTTAGTGGTCAAAACACAGGATTAAAAACATTCAAGAAATTTATACAAGACTTGCAAACGAAAGGGACATTACAAAATTTGTTAATTTTGTAATTAAGGAAACCACCTGCTTCATTTAACCTATTCTAATGAATTTGAACGGTACTAGATGAAATTATTTTTCGACGCTTTATGACCTACAAAAATTGGGGAAGTTTGATGATAAAACTGTTAAGCTCGTAACATCATAACACTGCTAAAAAGAAGTACAAACAAAGATTTTCAAGGGAATACTGCTCATTTTCTTCTAAACTTATTTTTTGCTACTCACGAGTAACATAGAGTTGTCGATCGAGAGCATGAACATTCTCAGTATTTTGAATAGATCCGCCGAAAGTTATACGAATCTAAAATCTAGAAAAAAAATAAAATTGCCTGTGTTTAAAGGACCTAGTCAGATTTTCGTTTCATCAAGACACTATGGTAGTAAAGATTAGTTGGATTCAATCATATTTATGGCATTGCTTTCCTACATCAAATTGTAGTAGGAACAAGCCGTTTCATTTCTTCAATGCGTGCTGTGAAAATGGTAGCCAGAAAACTAAAGAGGATGATAAACTATGCGACCATACGTCAACGAAAGCTGTAGAGAGCTTTGTTTCCAAAATTGAGAAAATGATCTTCAAAGCGGACAATATGAATATGCTACACAATTACTAACTCTTTTAACTAGCTAACAATTGATTTCTTCAACTAATATTTAATTCAACTAATTGTTTGCCTTTCTCTCTTTGTTTAACAGTTCTCTGTGCTGTCAATGAAATACGCGTGAACACATTTGGGTTGCAATATGGAAAAAGAAGTGAAGATAAAGGTGCTTCACAGGAATGGAGGAGAACAACAGCTGTGACAAGCAGAGAATACGAACTGAATAAATTCGAACATTCGAAATCGATAAGAATTTCAAGTCAACTAGGTTACTACTACGCGTACATGTTCGATTATAAGCAACACCAAACTGCAACTGATGAGAAAGAATGAGGAAATACTAAGATTGCTAGCTGATGAATCAGCCGTTTCACATCTCATATGTGCATATACTACTCACAGTTTCATTTTCTCCACGCGACCACGATGTCCCGTCCGGACGGTGATAGACGACTGCTCCCTCTATCATCTACACTGCCTCTCCAGCCGTCGAACCGCTATTTTCTTCAAACAGTCGAGCATGATGTATACGGCATCTTCTTCTCGGAGACAGTGTTGATTTATTGCACTATTCTCACGCTTGCCGTGGCATCATAGTGTAAAAATCCCTTGAAGTTCCCTACAAGGACCGGTAAACCGATAGAATGGGCGGGACAATGTCATCAATATAAAACCTGCCCGAGGCCATCCGAAAGGTATCGTCATGCATTCTCCCAATAGCGACGACGAAAAGAAACTCTGGAATGAAGCGGAAGGCCTTCGTCGTGTAGCTTTCTTTGGTATTTGCATCAGGTAATTTGTTAGCTGTTTACCCATGTAGATCTGATTTGTTTCTTCTATCCTTTCTCCTTGTATGCTTTTTTATCCTATTTCAGTACCGTCGCTACACTAACTGCTATCGTTGCCATTCCGTCATTATACAACTATATCCAGCATGTGCAGTCATCATTGCAGACAGAAGTTGACTTTTGCAAACACCGAACAAACGGACTCTTTGGCCAGTATGAGCGTATGCAGCAAGCTAAAAGTGTGAGAGGAGGTGTCGTGAAACGACAAGCTGGGTATGATGTTCCCCAGTACAATGGCCCATCTGACGCTGGCGTTGAAGGTAGTTCAGCCCAAGGAGGAGGAGCATGCTGCAGCTGTAAGTCGGGGCTCGCTGGACCACCTGGTCCACCCGGTCAAGACGGAGCCGATGGAAAAGATGGTTTGCCTGGAGCAAACGGTGAACCAGGTGCTGATGCTGATCCTGGGGCAGTACCTTCACCTGAAGACTTCTGTTTTGACTGTCCCGCTGGACCGCCAGGGCCACCTGGAAGTCCAGGTTCTAAAGGACCGGTTGGAAGTCCAGGACCTGACGGACAGCCTGGAGCTGATGGACAACCGGGACCACCTGGTCCTCCTGGCCCACAAGGTCCTCCTGGCGCTGATGGAGAGCCAGGTGCCCCAGGTGCACAAGGGCAACCCGGGATTGTTGAGGATGTACCCGGTCCGGTGGGACCTGCAGGACCCCCAGGACCGCCAGGACTACCCGGACCCGATGGACGGCCAGGGGAACCTGGTCAACCCGGACAAGACGGACCCCAAGGACCACCTGGAGACCCGGGACAAGATGGTCCTCCAGGAGGCCCAGGTGCTCCAGGTGAACAAGGATCGGTTGGACAATCCGGAAGTGGGGGCAGTTGCGATCACTGCCCTCCTCCTCGAACCGCTCCTGGTTATTGATTTGGAACAATTCAGAAGATCAAGTGCATGGCGATCATTCCTAAGTATTCGTTCTTGCAAAAGAATTCTCTGATAAGAATGAATGTTTTATAAAGCTTGTTAAGCACGTTACAACATAGACCGTAATCTAGGGAATGCATTTTATTTAATGTCTTATTCTGGTTTGAGCGTTTTCTCGTTGTTTCGAAAAGTGAGTGGCGTTGTGCGACCTAGTGTACGAACCTATGCGACTTTCTCGTGCAATCGGTTGGGTACAACGATGCAGACAATGGTTTCAAGGTCATCTTTAATGCCGATAAATTGATTTCGATGAAAACCGGTCAAAAGAAAATCGAAGGTTTGAAGTAAAGGTTTTCATTACGTCACTCAAACGGATAGTGCATACTATAATATCCCAGACTCAAGATATTGATTATTAATGTCACAAAATGCTTAGAAAATAATCAATCAACGGTTGTTCGAAAATCTGCTGGAAAGTATAACTGTTACTTAGATCATTTATAGTAGAATGTCTCGGGACGGCATTGAGCTAATGTAGTGCAAATTCGTTTCGCTCTAGTAAAATATTGTAAATGTAAAGTGGACTTTGAAAACATGGTTAGGATATTTTCAGCAAGGAAATCGCTACACTCAATAAATCTTTATGAATTCAGTGTAAACAAGTAGCAACGGTTGTGGTTCACAAAATTACGTCCATATCCATGACAACATTTTATAATAGATTGAACTTACAGTTCAGCCCGTGATTACTGAATATGCTCTAATGAGTAAGAGTCAGTTTTGTAGAACAACTACGGATGTATTTATCATAGATGTCACCGCTGCCGCTCATCTCTTCTTCTTGGAAAGAGTTGTGCTTGAACATCACCTTCTATATATTCTAATATTTCACAAAGAGAATGATCAAAATGAATAGAACGGTCAAGTCAGTGGCTTCAAATTTGCGTGTGATGTGCAGTAACGTCTTGACGTACTGATTCCAAATTTTTAAGATATAGTTGCAACCTCAATCCAGGTCAGTTTCCACGCGAGCAGAGTGTGGTAGGATTGATCTATGGCATCGACTGTTCTCAAAACTTCGCAATAAAATGGGGTAGAATTTTTTACATTCAATTTAGCTGAGCTATCACCTCAATTGTGTTGAAAGCCCCAAGCAAAAGCATCTGGAGTAGAACACTATCTCTTATTTCAAAGTGTTTTTGTCAACCTAGTCGCGACACCTAACCTTAACGGTGACAATGCTCAACACATTACAATTTACAGTAACAATAACACGAGATGATGTCAGGTCACCAGTTTGCCTCGCTTCTTACGACTATTGATTATCTACCGATCACAATGCAAAAACTGAACTCGGTAATGAATTTTGGCAGCTGACTAGTCAATAAATACTGACATAGAAATCCAAACGACCCGATCGTTAACCAGGTTCCTTGTAGGTCATACTGTCGCGTGTTCTGTCTTCACGAAGGTTATGTTATGCTTCCCACTGCACATTCTAGAGCCCAGCGGATGTTTCCTTCTTTTGATATGGCTTTATTTTTTATAAAGTTGCAAATCACGCTATACTTCTAATTATTGTCTTGCCAAGAGGACCAATTATAATAATGAAGAGGTGGTCTCTGTCGTACATGTGTTGCTTCTACATCGCAAATAAGTATGTTCAGTGCTGCTATGAAGAGCTTAGGTAAGAAGACCCATGGTATTTCCATTAACTCTGTGCTGTAAATTGATCAGATTTGCAACAATATTTACCTCAAAAGACTCTCAGAGCGACAAAAAGTACTCGTAATTGAGGTTATTACTAGGCCTTCGTATAATTACTGGCACTAGAGCATTAAATACTAAAATCACAGTAAACACCGAAACGCTGTTCGTCTGAACACAAATCCTTGCTTGAACTTTTGTACAATTGATGTTCTCGATGGCGACCTGGGCATCGCGTCCCAATTAGTACTCGTAGAACAGCAAATTATGATAAAGTCTTCGTTGTCTTCGTTAAGCGGGCATAATGCGGCAAGCATAGACAAATTTGATATCTAAAGAAAGCTCATATAAATTCCGCAAAGAGCTGTGTTGATTTGTTGTCAGAGAAATGGCAGAAATGAATTCAGGCCGATGGTGCATACTTTAAAAGTGCTGTTGAGCAGTTTTAATTACTTCTGATAAATAAATTCAGTGTATATTACTCTTGTGCCAAGTCTTACGAGAAAATTCAATGATATAGAAGTCTTTCATCCACGATAGAATAGCGTTATCCATTGCATACTGAAAAGATGGAAGATCTTCAATGTCAAGATTTTCGCTTCACTGACATATGATGGGTTTTAAGTGACATAGATATCGTCTGTATTACCTATAATCCCATCAATCATCGCGTGTTCAATGCCAAAACTGCCCGGTGTGGTCCAGTGGCCTGAGAGATACAAAGAAAAGAACATCTTTTAGATGAGGTCCGTAACTTGCAATATTTCCTCCAAAAGGGTAGCAATCGATGGCGAGGTCGGTCGTAGCATAAGTTTACTTCTACCGAGCTACCAATCATAGCGAAAAAACTTAAACTTCGATCGTGTTGGCGGACTAAACTCTCTACCATTCAAACTCTAATCACTGTTGTTCTATCTTTTTTTCTTGCATAACGTTGTCATGGTAACAAAATGTTTCTGTGAGAACTTTCGTTGTGAGGTCTTTGTGTTGATTAACAGATACAATTACCAATCTCAGACACTGTTAGCAGCTATAGTCTTCGCTGCAGCTCACATTCGCAATCCAACCATTTCTGTTGAAAGAAATTATTTCAACATTCTTCATAAACAGAAGTGGCTTCTATTACTCAAACTTCGACGCTTCATTCTCAATTAATGATGTATGATCTGGCGCTCATATTTCAAATCGTGCTCTATATATCGACGTAAGTTTCTATGCTGTGTATTTATTTTCGCATCATATTTATATTGTAATTAAATCCCAGGACCGACTATCTATTAACCTTAGTTTAGTTTGAATAAATGAGTTTTCTTCTGTTTAGCGTTCCGAGGTATTATTGATATTATTTATTGAATATCAGCGTAGCATATAACAATACACTTGATAATGCAGCATGAATATTACAACAGTCCTGGTGGCTTACGTTTCGGCGAGATTCGCCATATTCAGAGCCTGGAAAGGTCAAATCATTTAGTCAAAAACCTCCATAACCTCGGCAGAAAACTTAAGAAACGATATTTGAATTGCATAGAAAAACTTCATTGCAAAAACACACTCACCCGCTTAGATGTTTTAAGTCTTTCAATACTGAAGACCTAAGTGGCAGGTCTCAATGAGTAATGGAAAGACCTAAAACATTTAAGCGGGTAGGTGTGTTTTGTAATGAAGTTCTTCTATACGATCCAAATTTCGTTTCTTACGTTTTCTGCTGAGGTTATGGAGGCCTTTGACTGATTGATTTGCGAAACAATTTGACCTTTCCAGGCTCTGATGATGGCGAATCTCGCCGAAACGTAGGCCACCACGACTGTTGTAATATTCATGCGGCATTATCAACTGTATTGTTATATGCTACGCTGATATTCAATAAATAATATCAATAATACCTCGTAACGGTTAAACGGAAGAGAATACTCCTATATTGGGATTAGCTTACGTGAATAAAAAAAGCCCATTCAAATACTTTTGCGTGCTAACTTGGGGCGAAACCGCACGGAACGGTTTAGGAGTAACAGCATTCCATTTTGACAGCAAACCATTATTGCATGACGAAGATGGAAGCCCTGAGTTCCACAACGCGTTCACCTAATTGAGAGTCAGAAAACAAGGTAGAGTGTACCATATGACTTAAACGAATGACAAAGAGATTAATTTACTTGGATTATGCGCTTTTTGGTTGATATGATGTACAGCATAGAAATGGATTCTGTATGACCACAAACGACCGTTTACACTAGTTTCCTATGAAACAACATGAAATACCGAGATACTCGTCATAGCCAGATTCATAACAGAAGTAGTCAAAGTGAGCGTCAGTCGGTCATCCGCGTGCTGAGGATTCCATAACAGCTTTCAAAACCATGAAGAAAAATGTATGAAAGAACTGCGACATCTGCATAAACAACAATGACTAAGGGACGACGACCAAGTCTGTGGCAAAAAAACATTCACCCTCATGTCGCCTAGCAAAACTACAAAAGTCAACTGCATTGGTGTAAACATTCCTTCACACGCCGTACTCGCTTAAACTGTCATCAACCGATTACCATTCTTCATTTACTTCTGTAACCGTTTACTGGTAATGTCTTTATTAACAGAATCGTCATTGGAAGCATCTCTACAGTACCTTAAAATCCATCACTGCAGAGCAGATCATTTACTAATAGATATCTAGCTGACAACGATGAGCCGATATTACATAGTCTGTTAATAATTAGACGACGTATCTTCACGTTTCGTATGGGTCTCAGCACTTCTTTCAATTTTTCCCGTTGTCGTTTAATCGTCCTCAATAAAAGTTATAAGAATCTGATGTGGGCTCGGTTTCAAGTTCAGGATCTCTGAATTTTTGTCCTCGATGAAATGTCAAATTTCCCTTGAGCATGGTACCTTTTGAAAATTAGTTACGGCCGAATCAGAGAGATTCGAGGTTGTCAGAAGCTCGTAAGCTTTGCAGATCGATAGATTTCTGCTCCATATAGGGGTTTCTCGAAAATCATGTGCGACTCTTACAATGGAAGAACATACCCTATGAATGATTGCCACAGGGTGCTGTAGCAAACTATGATGGATAACTACATAATCAACCCGTCACCTAGATACTCAAATAACATGCCAATCCAGTCTTTTTTCTACTCTTTCACCCGATTACTACCTTTTAATATGAAGACAGTAGTATCCTCGTGTGACTTAACAGCTGTGTTGAGGATCTGAAAGTTCACTGTAGACATGACTATAGCTGGATCACGCGGACGAACCTGTCGATTCACTTTTTAGTTATCTTCTTTGATGTCATTATCATTATCTCGCGATCCTAATCGATTTCTCATAGTAAAATTCAGCAGTTACACCGGAAACGTGGGCACTGATGTTTTTACTTCAGCTGTTGAAATTGCATAGACATGTATGCCTGAGTTTGGAGGTCAAAAGCAGGAATTTTTTTCAAGAACCATATATTTTCCCCACGACTCGTACTAAAGTTTACTTACGCGTTTCACCACTTACTTTCATTCTAGACGCGTTCTCGTATCCATCATTCACGAAAGATTTCAAACAAAAAGCGTGCTCTCAAGAAATCTAGTACTTTTACTACATTTTTCGCAGTATCATGATGTTTCTGTATACCTAAGAGAATTGAGTGGCGAGCAAAAATACGAACTCAGTTGGGAGTCGAATTCGCGTTTCGTCCATGCCGGGAACATGTGTTACCACTACAACACCGAGGTACACTCGCACCCACTCATTTTTTCAGCATCGCTATGTTAGCTGTCAGGCGAAAAATGTAGTGAGAGTACTAGAAATTTTGAGTATCAATTATTACAATGGCTGTCAGCTTATCTGGGTTTATAAAGAGAATTCGCATACCCGACCAAAACCTGCTAATGGATGGTGGCTGACAGCTGACTTAGAGATGCTGAAGAGTGAGTGGTGGTACTAATGTAGCTCGGTGGTGTAGTGATAGCACTCGTCCCCAGTATGGATGAAACGCGGGTTCGACTTTCGTCTGAGGTCGTGTTTTTTACTCATCACTCAATTCTCTTGGATATTTAGCGTGTTCTTCGGCTGCTGCTTGAGGATTGCCATCTCTTCTTCATTTTATTGAATTGTGCTCCAGTCCATTATTCCTAGTCGGGCTACAGTGTCCTTATCTGAACCAAGAGTAGGTTGCTTCCAAACAAATATGAGACTGCGTATTTTCTTCTGTTCAGCCGTTCCGAGGTGTTATTGATATTTTTTATGGAATATTTCATATATATTCTAATATTCAATAAATGATATCAATAACACCTCGGAACGGCTAAGCAGAAGAAAATACTCATTTATTCAGTCTATGCCGAGGTTAATAGATAGTCGGTCTTGGAGATATGAAATTAATTTTCGGACCCGCCTTGGTGAACCTGAAGTGACTCTGAGACAACATTACTCTACCTGAGCTGCAGCCTCAAATCAATAATTATTTTTCGTTCCTCATGCACAGCTGTATTTTAAAATAACGTATGTAGAAGATCTTCGTAAACGACACTATCTACATTGTTGCTACCGATAAGCGCCAATCTCGCGGCAATTTTACCAGAGAAAAATTGCTCGCAACACATGAAGTTACAAATTGTAGGGGTGCTATGGGTGAATATATCAGATAGAGGATAAAGGGCAAAATTAACGTTTTTAGGAGGCCACAACTGCTTTTTTACTGTAGATTGTTATTGAAGATCGCCACAGCCAGGCTATCTTCGAGGTTATAAGAAAACGTGCCAACCATTATTTGGTTTGTTTGGGAAGAAAACAGAAAACGATTTGAATTCAAGAAGTACTGGGACCACACAGTGAAAAAATTGTGAAACGGATCAAAGAAAGCGATAAAGTGATTGTTATCGAAGACTGCGACAATGGGCTTGGTGTGTAGAATCAACAAAGTGTACAGTGTAAGTTTGCATAAACGATAAAAAACTCATTTCTCCTTTCTTATTTATCTCTCACATCTTAGTCATCACAACTTTTTTGTGATATGTAACAAAGATTGTAATCGTCTATTTTGAGACCTCGTTCAAGATCAACGTATTCTGGCAATGTATTTTGAACTTTTAATGAGGTCTGTTATGGGCACCTATACGGTGCAAAGTACGTGTTTCGGCCTTACAGCCTCGTCAGTTGCACGCTGCCTTTTCGTTCAGTCAGTTCCTCGAGGATCTACCTCTACATAGAATAATCGACAGCAAACATTTTAAACTCGGCGTACGGTGAAACAATCACCGTGGCGTTTTCTCAAAGTGTCAGGTGTGATTGATTTTCGATTGCATGGCGTATTTGCTGCTATATGAGCATATTAAACAAACACTGCAATCGACTGTTTTGAGATCTCGCTTACGGACAATATAATTTAACTACATATTTTGAGCCTTCCATGAGATCTGCTTTATCTTTTTCTTTTGTGGTAGTTCTTCTAGCATCACTTGAATGTATGCATTTATACACTTAGGTCTCAATTTAACAACCTCTTATTCATCTAGTATTTCATCATATTTTGCACTACGCGGCATCACATATTGTCCGAACCCCGGTATTTCTTGCATTCAATACCTTTCCTAGCATCCGTGCGTGTCCATTTAGCTGTTTTTTGAGGATTTTTATCTTCTTTATGAATGCCGCTGAATGCTTTTTAAGCTGATTCTACATAGAAACCTCAAAAGCTCAGCAAACCAGCAAGTCCAGCTTTCCTGCAATCTTTTGTTGGAGCGTGTGCATGAGTACAGCCAACTGTGTAAATTCCAGTTTGTTTCAAATCCTGAAAGTTTTTTGTGAGTTCTACGAAAAACGGATACTGAGGTATTTTCATCTCATCACCAAAGAATGTATAATAATCATGATACAATCTCGTTGTCTTGGACCATTTTTCGACCCTTTGAGAGCAAAAGATTTACACTATTTTTTAGAGATTCAGCACTCAATTGATAGATTGAATTTTGGCAATTTCGATACTATACTTTGTTTTTAAAACGACCTTCTCAGTGGACTGAAGCAGCGGAAATAAGAATGAGTTCTATACTCGGCGTGCATTAACGCGTCTCGTAATCGCGCTGGGTGCAGCGATCCCAGAACCGCTTCGAAAGGGCGCGTTATTCGTTATTTATTTAAAAATTTTTGCCCCGTCTCGTAGAAATTTATAAGTTCTGTGCACTATAATTATAGAAAAGACTGTGCTCTGTAGTTTTATGAGCGCGGGCCTTCATTTTCATTCTATATTGTCAGATATAACCCGCTATGAAACCTAAGTCTAAGCTCAAGCCTATGAGTGCAGAAAAAAATTCTTCTTCTCGGTTCTAGTGCTCTGTGAAGACCGATCATCCACAAACCCTATCGAAAAAACTTACGCGTCGAGTGTGGAACGTAATCTTATTTTCGCTTTTACAGCGTACTAGTAAGCCTTTCTAAAAACTAAGTATAGCATCAAAATTGCCGAGATATAAGCTATCGAAAGGTTTAACAAAAGTCTAAAAAAAAGAACAAGTTATTGTCCACAAAGGGTTCAAAAATGAATTGAGATAATGGAAGGTGCTAATTTATCAAACGATAATATGATAGACAGCAGGAATTGTTGCTATATTATAGTAGAAAAAAGCAATTTATGAGCTTTGATTATGACCTAGAGGAATCGATATATTCAAGTATTTCCAGTGCAGTGTGAATGGAATAAAGAACAATTTTGGAAGAAAGATCAGGAAAATGAATGAACTAAATGCCATTAGGAAAACTTCAACAACTAGTTTCGAGCTCACCTGCCTCACAGGAGTAATCTGTACAATTAATCAAATAGACGGAGAAAGTTTACAAAAAGCTGGATTTTGAAACGATGAGTTCAAGAAATTTGATAAGAATAAGAAAGGAATAATTTGGAACGCCTAAAGGGTTCCAAAGTCACGGACATCTGTGGAAAAGAAGCGTTTCAATAACAACACAAGGTCAATGCGATCGATATGCAAAATTCGCAGAACTTTTCCATCGAGACGGCTCTACCGTCTATTTCGTCTTCTCTTACCAATTACTCCAATCATTCGCTATTTTCATTTCTTTCGTGGTAATTTTTGCATATTCCATTCTAAGTGCATCGTTACTATGCTAATTGTTTAGTTCGTGATTGATGACGGATGCCAGCGACCGTTACAGGTAACTTCAGTTTTGAAGCTAGTAAATATATTGTTTATATTCGTGTAGAATATGGGGAATATTTCACTTTCTCTTCCCTATGAAGGCTTCATGTAGCTGCAGTAAAATGAATGAAAGGGTAAAGCCCTCGACGTTGATCGATCTGTGAGTGGCACGCCATGCATTCGTCTTGAACTTCTAGCATCGTTTGAAGTGATTGAATGCATGCCTGGAATTTACAACGAGGTGCGTTGGCCTACCGATATATTATATCAGTGCTGCTTATCTCCTCACACAAGTCTAGTATCAATTAACCGACCCCAAAGGGTTGGAGAGTTTAGTGAAACGTGCACGCGAGTTCGAACCATTATGTAAAGCAAATTAACCTTCTGTGTGACGCAACCACCTCTAACCAGTGCGCCACATGCGCTCCTATAGCTGCAGTAGTTTTCCTAAAATAATTCGGTCATCGTAAAACAGGGTGCACTACAATATTCTTGGATCACTATATATAAGCTATTCATCACTACTTGTGTCTACTCTAATATACTTAACATCTTTCTTTCCAAACTACTTCCAGTCTGTTTATTTCAATATCTAACTTTATTTTTTGTCAAGTCTAACTGTTTATTTTTGTATTTTGAACCTTAATCATGATTTTTCAACGCTCCTTTCAATATCCACTTTTTCTGAAGCGACATCACTACTCCAGTGATTAAATTTGCTTTGCATAACTTGTTACCACATCTCTTGTACAGATTCCAGCACTTCTTGATCCGCATCTAGTTTCCACGAAAGCCTTCGATCTGTTCGTGTGTGAGATTCGGCTGCTACTTGAAGGTACTTCGATTACATATGAATGCTGGTTGGGTCGTTCTTTTTGAACTCTTCAGATGAATGAGGTAGAGCACTCTCACTTGTGCTGCAGAAGGTGAACTTTTTACCGGATTCTTCGTACTAGTTTTCCTATCCAAAGTGTTGCAAAGCTTGTTGATTTTGAGGAAAGTCCTCCCTTCTCACATTCGTTTATTGCTATTGATGAAGAGCATCACCACTATTTCTTTTTCTTTCTTTTTCTCGACTTTCAAGAAAGACTTTAGCCTCTTTTAAATCAGACGTTATCTGACGGGCCTGGATTATGCAGTGGTGGGAGAGTTGCTTAAACGCGCAAGACCTTGACTGGACCTATCACCAGACCAGCCAAACCTCCCATCTCTCCATAATTTGCACACTGGTTGCATTATTGTGTGGAAAAGCTTCTTCTCATCCATAAAGTCTGTAAACCATATTCGATGAAGGATCTAGAAAGCTCTAACACGGCTATCCCAACATTCCAAAAAGAATCGTCTCGACCAACATTTAATGGCGTTCAAAAAGAGGACCTAAATTTTTCAAGTAACATTGCACTGCACACGCAAATTCGAAGACCTTCGCATATGATGAATGCGAGGGAGCAAATTGAGTGGACGAAGTGTTTAGTGTCTTTTGATAGATTTGTGGTTTTGAATTACGTGAAATGGGTATGAAAAAGCAGATAGCTGAAATTCGATCAATACGAAGGAGTTCAACATATGAAATCCTTGAATGAACCTACTCTGGTAACAACTAACGCATGGAGCTGTTTTTGGCCACATTTGTAATTCTTAATAACTTGCTTGAAGATTGTTTTCGAATTTATTGCATTGTATTCCATGCATGTCTTATCTAAAAAGGATAAGTGCGGGCAGTTGGGCAGAAAGTCAATATCATCGCTATGGTGTCCTTACCAAAATTATCCTTTTTGCAACCATAGTTTCTTTTCATCTCATTAAAATTCATGATAAGAAAAGATTATGCCATCACATGTGAACAACTTTCATTTCGGATTTTTTCCACTTGAATTCCTTGCTTCTTACACGGAGAGAAAGCCAAATGGTACAGCAGGCACGTATCCTTTCATAATTGCTTGACGCATAACTAGTTTCTCTACGATTTCATGACTAGTTCCTACCGATAGTTTGCAGCTTCACCTACGTACTGCTATCGATTTCCATTCTTCTCTAGGAAGATACAAGGAAGTGGAATATATTCGAATCGATCACCGCCTTCAAGATCGGAGGATGTTCATCAGTATAGCCGCCTTGCCTATGAATTGTGTACCTTGGCGCAGTAGTCTATTATTCTCTATCTCGGTCGATTTATTGGTGCCGTAATCAAGATGTTGCGACTCGTTCTTTAGTAAGAATGCTGGAAATTGAAAAACTGACAGAAAAATTCATGAAAAGCCTGTACGAGCATCTGCATAGAGATAAGTTCCAAAAGAAATTCATTATATTGAATGCGTCGATATTTCATCTACCTAATTACTGTCTCAGAACTGAATTCCAATCTGAATGTACTTTGGACGAAATTCTGTTCCTTCCAACGAAACCACTGTCACGTTGTCTTGTTCGATAGTTTAGCAAATCTTCAATATCTTCGATAATCATGAAGAACATAAACATTGATTGTTTCAAACTCACGTAGTTCTATCTACTGGTCATCATCATTATCCCATCGCAAAGAGTAATGAAAGGATGGGCTGTTTACAAAAGGTTTGGTGTTACCTGAATTTTCCTCAAGGGCGGAGTTTCTTGAAAAGCTCCGGCATGCGACTGAACCGGATGATAATTTTGACATGGAAAGCTCGTGGTGCACTGTAGAATAACCAGCCTTGGGCCTCAAAAGCCTACGTGCTGATGATAGCTTATGTTACTGGATTAGACGACATTAATGACGGCAACTTTGCAATACGGAAAGTCATCGTATTTCAACTTATGTTACACTGTGTTGTGCCAGAGTCCAATTTCTCGTCAACTTTAACCAGCAAATATTTCCCACATTCCTTTTCACTAATGTTCTTCTCTTATTCACATACTTCTTTAAAATACCTATTTATTAATCCATCTATTTTGTATCAACTTTTCGGCCTTTTCAATTTTTAAATGAAAATTCCTGTTTACTAAGTAGTTCACCATAATCTAGCCTAAATTTTTTATATTTTTCAAAGAAGATTTCCCCTACAACTGAATACTAGCTAGACTTTCAAATGACATTTTGTACGGCTTATAGCTTCATTAGTCATTGAATGACTCAAACGGATTCCAGTGGCATTTACTTTAATCCCGGCCGTGGCGCTAGTTGCTCATTGAGCTTCTCTGGATTGACGGATGTGAATAGCGCCATATATTTTACATGAGACTCGGCATTTACTGTTTTCGGCGTGGAAGTAACAAAATATTCATGAATGGCATCTTGTTTGATTCTACTGAGTTGTAGGCACACCAGCTGGTTCCCTCATGGAATATACCATCCTTTTTCTAGTGTTGAGTTAACATTCTGTTGTATATCGTAGTTTGACTTCAGGGAGAATCCCTTCCCTAAGACGAGTTAAATCACTACGGAGTTTGTTGTCATTCCTGGAGGGCAAATCAAATCTGGAGTAGCTTTGGTAGGTGTTTTTATTGAACAACTCACTCTTCGGAATTGTTAACTTGTCTGAAGCTGTTATGTTTTGAGCCACACCTGTGCTTTCGAGCAATCAGTTTTCGAATTTCTATCTCAGAAATGTGCCACATCGTGTTCATATGTATAAACAACCATCACAAAACTTGCGCAAGATGGAATATGGATATTTCTGCACTCTTGCATGTTGCAAAAAAGTTGCAGTGGCATTACTACTAGCACTTAGTATTCGCTTATTTAGTACAAATCCGTATGTTTAGGATGTGCAGCAATTCTAGCCATATCTCATCCAATGCAATGAGCTTTAAACCTACAAAAATGTGCTATTTTTACGTTAAGAAAACACCTAATTAATGAACTGACTTATTCTCACGAAGAGCATTTGGGTCACACCACAATCCCCATTAGCTGTCTGATTGAGCGAAATAAGTTTTTGCCTCGGGAATCGAGCGATAGGTGTCAACGTGTTCCCTACGTAGACACTATAGGCATCTGTTGTCGCCTACTGAGCGGATTTGGAAACTTATCACCTTCCGAATAGACCTTTCACGTTTATGTTCTCAGCTCAAATGACATCTCGCGAATTCAAGCATTGTGGAAAAGTAATGACACGGTAAACCATCAAAATTTCAATTAGTGATGTATAGAAAGCAGTAGGAACTGAAGGAAGTCTATCTTATGGACTGTTTATGAACCTCGCTTCAAGATTTGAAGCAAAGTTTCGAAACTGTTGACAAGATGGATTTCTACATATTCACTACCAGCCGTAATCCATCAAATGAAGAAATGTTGATAACACAATATCATGTGCTATCACCATAAATTACGTCTCCTCATCCCTGCTATAAAGTAGGATTCGATTCAGTGTAAGGTGTGGGTTACTGATGAAGGTGGCGACAACGTCGAAACGTACGTATGGCTCTGACGTATCAACCTCGAAAAGGCTCTGAATATTTTCGCAGACTATAGCAAAGGAACTCTTGAAAGAAACTTGATTTTCGAGGAGTTTGCTGAGTTAGACCGCTCTTAGATGTGTAATTTGTGCCGACACATCGAAGTTTATGTTCAGTTCATTGGCATTGAGTCATGTTTAATTCAAGTTTATTTGTGCATTTCTATAAACAAGCATGCAGCAAAGCTCAATTCTAGGCACGTAAGATTTCCGCGTTTTAACGTTTCTCGCCTTTCAAGTCTTTTATACTCCTACCTACCTTTTTTTGGTTCAGAAGATCACATTCTTCTGTTTCTGGTTCCAGAGAATTTTTCGATGAGCCTATTTTCGTATGCAAATCTGCTCGTCCATCATTAGTGAACATCTTTTGTCGGTTCTATAAATCACGCCAAAGATTCATTGTTTCGAAATTGGCTTTCTGAGAAAAATCCCTCATTGTTTTTGTGCTGATTGTACTCAAGATCTTTCTAGAAGTGTATCAACCGCAAAACTACTTTTCCTACTGAGTTAGCTTTATAAGTTTTTTTTTAGTAAAACATGAGAAACAAATTTGCGGTATTTACTAATGATTATCTACTTGTTTTTTTAGAGACATAGGATTATATCATATTGATTCGATTCTTTTTCCTACCATCTACCCCTAACGAGGAGTCTTCAGACTTTTTTATATACGCATAGATCGCCTTCTTCTTAAAGAAATTTTTTCCTTTATCTCGACTGTCGTTAAGGCAGAGTTTATTCCACCTCAAACTCTAGGATAATCGTTCTCGACGTTCCTGCATATAATGTATAAATTCAGCTTGCCCTTCGCAAATTTAGTACCGATTTCTCGACTTGGGAGGGATGAGAGGCTTGACGGACCCGGAGTGAACAGAGGTTGAGCCAGCGCTTAGCTAGGTCGGGGCCGTCATAGTAAGGAACCCGATCACTGCCACTATCCACTCCCATTATAACCATCACCTGTATCATCCACCTGTTGTCCTGTTGATCGTCAAGAGACTCAAGAGGGCACCAATAAGACTTACCACGGATCTCGCTTACTGAAGGATCTCTGCCCGGATAATCCGAGGGAACGCGATACGTCCCCAGGTGATAGATAGGGAATTATACGCAGACCAAGAACGGCCTTGTGCTTCCCACAGACGCAAGTGGATGGAGAAGATTGATTCGTTGTTTTGGTTAGACAGACCTCTATTTCTACTAGTCAAATTGGCCAAAAGCATGCGATCAAGCGACCGAGAAGTACATGGAAGGCGGTTAGGAGTAGCCTTCAAGAAATGAGCTACTTATTGTCGCTGCGGAAGAAACTGGCAAGCTACCCGAGGGTAATCCTACGTACAGAGTTCAGCAAGCTAAACCTTTAGTATAGAAAAGCTAGATACAGTTTAAAAAAAGTGCCTCATTCCAATGACTCCCGAAGAGTTCTCCATACGTCAGCATCGGGGAGTATCAAAACAATAATTGATGGAAAATAACAACAGTATCTCCATTGCAGCTCACGTCCCCTACAAAGGATTCAGTCTGGTTGCTTCTCGGACTAACCTTTTCGAGAAGGCAGCATAATTAATATGCATTCGGTGCGCGATGTTCGTTGTTTTGCAGAGATTTTTTTCCTCGTTTGAAAAAAACTCAGGTTTCTTTTATAATCTGATGCTCCATAATTTTCTCTGCACACTCATGTACTTTTTGGGCACGAATAACTCTTCTGTGAGAAAAGGACTTCAAATGTGAAACGTAATTTTTATTTCGCTCGTACAACGCACTATGGAGACCTTCTCAAAAACGAAATGTAGATGCAGAATCAGCGAGATTTGTGCTTTCGAATGAGTATTTATATGGAATCATTCACCTCGCTCCCCCTAAGCCGTCAAAAAAGCACTCCGAGTGTGAAGCATGACTTTATTTCCAAATAGAATTCTTTTCATTTGACCGATTTTAGCGGTGTATGATGCTATGAATATACTCAGTGATGTAAAGTGATGCACAAAACTTTCGCGCCAGGTGGGACTCGAAACCCACATCCCAGTCTATCCGGGACAACGTGCTCTAACCCGTTGCACTACTGGCACCCATTTTTGCCCACCACTATTTCTACGCTACAACGCATCTATCTGTCAGCAACCAATCGTCAACGGTTTAGCCCAGGTAGTCGGTTGCGACATAATACCACCGATGAAAGCGGATAGATAAGAAGAGTATTTGATCATCCATACCCAATATTTGTCAGCGTGACTGAGTTCAGTATCGAGATGAGCCAAACTGTTGACGGTTAGTTGCTGACAGATAAGTGCGTTGAAGCGTCGAAAGGGTGGCAAGCAAAAGGGCGTCAGTAATGCAACCGGTTGGAGCGCATGCGCTCCGAGTGAGAAGCGGGTTCGAGTCCCGCCTGATGCGAAAGTTTTGCACATCACTCTACATCATTGTATTTTATTTTTCGTTGCTGCAGCGTAATAAAAAAAAGGTTCTAAAGAAAATTAGTGCACTGTTGAAATCGCCGAGATTTACGCTTTCGAACGACTACCGAAATAATGAAAAAGCTCTGTTCAGCGAAAAAAGGCCTCTGAAAAATTGAGCTTTTGAAATAACCCTCACCCTTCGGGTAGGGTTAAAACAGTGGCCTGTGACTGAGCGCGCCCGCGCATTCACTCCATACACAGACATCCCATCCCCCAATCGCGGTTTATCGATTGGAAGCCAACCGATCAGCGATCAATAACGATCTTATCGCAGCCGGCAGTCAGCCGGCATTCATCGGCGTCGTGAGCGGCGGCCGTGCGAAAGTCGTCCGCTCTGCGTCTGTCGCTGCGACTCTCTCCGTCTGCACTCGGCATCGCCATTTAAAATAATATCTTATTGTATTCTAGACGCCGATGGTCGGTGGTTGGGTGTTCTATCGTTGCTTTTTTTCCTTCCATTACCGGTTTGATGACTTTTGTTCTGTTTGTTCTCTTCGTTGTCGGTGATTTTTGCGATCGCTCGTCGATTAAAAAATAAATTTAAAAAGATTGAAGAACCACCATTCGCCTAATTTCTCTCTTTGTAAAGTCCAAAAAGTTGCGCCAAAGGCGCGAACCGATAGCCTCTCTTTGTGCTCATTGAGGTAACTTTTCGATAGACTCCAAGCCCAATTGAGGTTATCTTCTTAGCTGATTAGTAAGGAATATAATTTTGCTTTAGCTTAGTTAGTAAAATAGAGTGTTTTACTGTGTTTTAATGCTTTAATGTTTTGATGCTTTAGTTTAGTTAAAGATGGATATAATTTTGCTGGTAAAATTGTATTTCATTCAGTAAGAGCTTATTTTCACTCATTTTTCCAGCCGTTCTTTTCTCCAGACCTCGTTTTTATGACCATTTTGTTAGTTTTTTGTCCTTATAAGGGTTAACACTTTGATGAATGCCGTGTGCGTCGCTCTCTGTACATATACGGAATTTACTAGAACTCTTTAAGAATTCTGGGTTTTTTCCTCAGTTATGCTGTTGTTGTTAAGAACGCATGTGGCGCAGTGGTCAGAGGTGCTCTGCGTCGCACACGAGGTCAGTGGTTCGGTCTTGCGCTCATCGATCACCGAGCCATCCATCCATCCGGGGTCGGTAAATTTGTACCAGACTGGTCTCAGACATGTCTGGGATGATAAGCAGCACTAGCTCGGTTCAGCGGGAGGCCACCGCGAGTCATTGTAAAGGCCAGATGTGCATCCAATCACCTCAAACGAAGTTAAAAATTGAGGACGAATGCGCGGCACATCCCTCAGGGATGATCAACGCCGAGAGTTTTTTTTTAGCTTATGCTGTGGTTTTGCTACTTGTTACTCGTCTCTTACCGCTTCAATGAGTTTCATTCTGACCACTGTGCTCCTTGTGAACGAATTTTCGAAGTTTCGTTGATTGAAAAATTGGACCTAAATTATTAATTTATGTCGAGGTTAATAGATAGTCAATCTCTCAAAATTTCTTTTCATAGAATCGAAAAGTTACGTTGAAGGGGTGACCCGTTAGAATCCTCGTAAATCTCCCCGAGGTTGTTTTTCGACAGACTTTAGGCTCCACTAAGGTTGTTTTCTTAGTCAATAGTGAATCAAGTGAATAATTTTGCTGATAAGTTTTGTATCCGATTCAGTAAGAGTTTATTTGCACTCTTTTTCCAATTATTCTTTTATCTAGATCTTATTTCTGTGGCCATTTTGTTAGTTTTTTCTTTATAGTGGCAAACACTTTGATGAATGCCGTGTGCGTTGCTCTCTAAACGTGTACGGAATTTACTAAAACTCCCTAAGAATTTCTGGGTTTTTTCCGAGTTACGCTGTTGTTTCGTCACTTTTACTCATCCATTTACCGCTTCAATGGATTTCATTCTGTTCATTCTGCTCCTTGGGAGCGATTTTTCGAGGTCTTAATGACTGGAAAATAGATCTTGAATTATCAGAAAGTTCTGAGAACCATCAACCGCCTGATTTCTCTTCTGTAAAACTGAAATGTCAATACGGAAGGCACGAACCGATAGACTCTCTTAGTCCCCAGTGAGGTTAATTTTCGATAAACTCTAGGCTCAAGTGAGGTTCTTGGTTACTAGGGAGCTAATCAAATACTTTTCACTCTGATAGGTTCTCTCACTGATAAAGACTGTTTTTGTTGTTCAGTTTTTGCTTTATTATAATGTTAAAGTTTTTCCTTAATCTGTGCATACAGTTTAGTCGGTGAATTCACGCTCAGAATTCAACTGATACCCAACGAAATTCCAGTAACTCGGAGAACGAACAAATATTAATTGAATCGAATTGAATTGAACTATACCGAGGTTAATAGATAGTCGGTCTTGGGATTTATTGATTGAATCGATTAGAATTTTGGAATATCGAGTTATTTTTTGAAGATGTCTGACTTAGATGGCTTTGATTTCAAAAAGGTACTGAGGTAAAATAGTACACCCATATGTGGAGTGCTGTGCAAAAACGTCTGCGTCAGCCGGGATTCAAACCCAGATCTCACTCGTTCCGGGAGCGTATGCTAACCGTTGCACTACCGACGCTCGGAAATAGTGAGATCTGAGTTCGAATCCCGGCTGACGCAGACGTTTTTGCACAGCACTCCACATATTGGGTATACAATAACATCATACCACTGCAAGTGGCAGTCAAAATAAAAAGAATTTAGACTAAAAAAGTACAGTTTGGTGATTTTTTTCCCGGCGGTATCTTGATGTGGCGCTCACTTGTTTTGGATCCTTTAGTTAAATTTGCTACTATAAGCTTAGATATCAAAGAATATTTAGCAAATATTTTTTTTACACTTCTATGGGCCTTTTGGAGGATTACTGTAGATATTTTGCATCGCTTCTAGTTTGCTCAGATCTATAATTTGAGCCAATCTTAAGGCTATCACGTCTGACAATCTTGAACTAGGATTTTTCTGGTAAAACATGGGCTTATTAGATCTCCCCTATAATTATTGATTTACGTTGTTCTCCGTTTACGTCAGATTTTTCATATCAATACATTAAGAATTAAGGGAACTGAGCTATAGCTAAGTTGCTAAGTGATGTGCAGAACGTGAAACGCGGATTCAATTCCTGCGTCTGGTTGAAGTTTTGCAAATCATGCAGCTTCATTGGATCGCAATCATAGAATCATAACGGTGGTTATGAGCGGAAAGTGGAAAAGTTTTTTCAGATTACACTGAGACTATCCTTTCTTTGAAATCCTCGTCAACTCATCCCAAACGCGTTACGCACCGTTGTTTTCATTTTTTCATTAGAGCGTTGTGCTGTGAAAATTGATTGAGTCGTTTCAAATACCTGGGGTATTACACATTGTCAATATACTTGCAGTGTGTTTCCGAACAGCCATTGGCGTTTTCAAAGTTTTCTTCAGCAAAGACCAAAACTGTACGATCGAAGTCAAGACAAAGACTTAACGATGACCCAATTATAGACTGGCGCCTAAGATGTCATTCGTATCGACTATCTCATTTGTAATCCAGTTAGTCATCGGACAATACGAGCAGATACCACGACAGAGAAGAAGATCAAGTGGTGACGTTAATATGATGTTTTTTCGGGGACGGGAAAAAAAATGCCAGCCAATTCCGCTATATCTCTCGTCAACACAAACGGGAGGAGAGAAGAAAAAAAAAAAAAAAGAAAAAGAAAAAAAAAAAGAACAGAAAAAATTAGAGATGGAGGCGAGGAAAGAAAAAACAAAGAAAGAAAAAAAAAAAAAAAAAAGAAAAAAAAAGAAAAAAAAAAAAAAAAAAAAAAAAAGAAAAAAGAAAAAAAAAAGAAAAAAAAAAAAAAAAAAAGAAGAAAAAAAAAAAGGGAAAAAACAAAAAAAAAAGAAGAAAAAAAAAAAAAAAAAAAGGAAAAAAAAAAAAAAAAAGAAAAAAAAAAAAAAAAAAAAACAAAGGGTGCGACGGTGTCGCCAGAGGGCCAAAAAAAAAAGCGGAGAGGAGAAGGGGAGGGGGAGAGTAGAGCGGAGGGGGAGAAGGGAAGAGGAAGGAGGAAGGGGGGGAGGCGGGGGAGAAAGGGGGGGGGGGAGGGGGGGGGGGGGGGGGGGAGGGGGGAAGGGAGGGAAGGAAGGAGAAGGAGATATAAGAG